>CAWUFW010022536.1:0-93313 GCA_963921515.1 Calotriton arnoldi | reverse complement strand
CAGTCTGCTCTGTTCTGCAATAGCATCGGTTCTCTGCTACCGCATCTGTTCATATGTTCTCTGAGCTAGCTAATTAGCAAATTCTATATCTATTATACCCTTCTATACCCATGTACCTCCCATTAATGTTTCAAAATTATGGGCCCACTATTTCTGATTGGACAGGGACAGGGGGTTGATCCTCACACCATGTCAATTTAGTTCAATTTTCTTAAGCCCATATCAATCAATCAATCAGGGTTTTTTTAAAGCGCGACTACTCACCCGTAAGGGTCTCAAGGCGCTAGGGGTGGGGGGGGGTTGCAGGTTCCATCCATCAAGGAGGGGGTCTGTCGAAGAGCCAGGTTTTGAGGTTTCTTGCAAAGATGGGGAGCGATGTTGTCTGTCTGAGGTGGAGCGGAAGCGCGTTCCATGCTTTGGCCACGAGGAAGGAGAAGGAGTGGCCTCCCGATCTGGTCTTTCTGGTGCGGTGGACCACGGCGTAGGAGAGCTGGGCTGATCGTAGGGTCCTTTGGGGTGCGTGGAATTTGAGTCGGCTGTTCAGGTATGCTGGTCCGGTGCCGTGGAGGGCCTTGTATGCGTGGGTGAGCATCTTGAAGGTGATTCTCGCCTCGACGGGGAGCCAGTGGAGTGTGCGCAGGTGCTGGGAGATGTGGCAGTGTTTTGGCAGGTTGAGGACCAGTCTTGCAGCGGCGTTCTGGATGTTCTGTAGCTTGCGGGTGAGGTTTTTGTTTATTCCGGCGTAGAGTGCGTTGCCGTAGTCGAATCTGCTGGTGACCAGGACGTGAGTGACGGTCTTTCGGTGTTCGAGGGGGATCCATTTGAATGTCTTACGAAGGAGGCGGAGGGTGTGGAAGCAGGAAGACGAGACAGAGTTGATCTGGCGGTCCATTTTGAGCTCGGAGTCAGTATGATTCCCAGGTTGCGTGCGTGGTCCGTGGGGGTTGGCGGGTTTCCGAGGGCGGGGGGCACCAGGTGTCGCTCCAGGCATCGGGGTTTGGGCCCATGATGAGTACTTCTGTTTTGTTGGTGTTTAGTTGTAGGCAGCTGTTTTTCATCCATTTGGCGACCGCTTCCATGCCTTCTCGAAAGTTGCGTCTGGTGGTGTTGGCCTCGTTGGATAGGGAGAGGATGAGCTGGGTGTCATCTGCGTATTACACGATATTGAGTCCGTAGGTTCTGACGATGGGGGCGAGTGGAGCCATGTAGACGTTGAAGAGCGTCGGGCTGAGGGAGGAGCCCTGGGGGACTCCGCAGGTGGTAGGTGTGGGGTCCGAGAGGAAAGGGGGGAGTCTGACCCACTGCGTCCTGCCGGAGAGGAAGGAGCAGATCCAGTCGAGGGCCTTGTCCTGGATTCCTGCGTCGTAGAGTCTGCGTATTAGGGTGCGGTGGGAGACTGTGTCAAACGCCACTGATAGGTCGAGGATGATGAGGGCTACTGTTTCTCCTTTGTCCAGTAGGGTGCGGATGTCGTCTGTTGCGGCGAGGAGGGCGGTTTCCGTACTGTGGTTTTTTCTGAAGCCGGATTGGGAGGAGTCGAGGATGTTGTGTTCTTCAATGAATGTGGCGAGTTGGCTGTTGATGGCTTTCTCGATGACTTTCACTGGGAACGGGAGCAGGGAGATGGGTCTGTAGTTTTTGACCTCGGTGGGGTCTGCTGAGGGTTTCTTTAGGAGGGGGTTGACCTCGGCGTGTTTCCAGTCGTCGGGGAACAAGGCGGTCGCCAGGGAGCGGTTGATGGTGTGGCGGAGCATGGGTGCAATGGTGTCGGCGGCTCTGTTGAAGTTGTGGTGGGGGCAGGGGTCCGTGGGGGCCCCTGAGTGGATTGACATCGTTGTCTTCAGTGTGTCTTCGGTGGTGAGGGCTGTCCAGTCGTCAATCGCTGGTTTCCGGGTGTCGGGGGTGGTTGGTGAGGGTTCAGTGTGTTGGTTGTCTTCGTCGAAGTTGTCGTAGATGCTCTTGATTTTGTGGTGGAAAAAGGTGCTGAGTTTGTCGCAGAGGTCTTGTGAGGGAGGGATGTCGGTAGACTCGCTAGTGGGTTGGGCGAACTCCTTGATGATGCTGAAGAGTTCCTTGCTGTTGTGCACGTGGGTGGAGATTCTGTCTTCAATCGCTTTTTTCCTCGTTTCTCTGATGAGTTGATGGTGGGCGTTGGTGGCGGCTCTGAAGTTGATGTGGGCTTCTGTGGATTTGGTGTTCCTCCAGGCCTTTTCGAGGTGGCGGCATGTGCTTCTGGACTCTCGAAGTTCGGTGATAAACCATCTGGCTTTCTTGGCGCGGGTATTGTTGTTTTTCTTGAGGGGGGCTATGGTGTTGGTGCTGTCCGAGATCCATCTATGCAGGGTTCGGGCTGCGGTGTTGGGGTCGTCGTTTTCCGCGATGGTTGGGGTGGAGTTGTTGAGTGAGGAGGTGAGCTGGTCGTCGGTGATTTTGGTCCAGTTTCTTCGTGGAAGCAGGTGCTGGTGTCTGTGGATGGTGGGTGTTCTGAAGGTGAAGTGGACGCAACGATGGTCGGTCCATGGAAGTTCGGTGGTGTGGCTGAAGGTGATGGAGTTTCCTGTAGTGAAGAGGGGGTCGAGGGTGTGTCCTGCTGAGTGCGTGGGCTCGATCACGATCTGGCAAAGTCCAATGTTGTGGAGGTTGTCCAGGAGGGATGTGGTGTTGGGGTCCAGTTGGTTGTCGAGGTGGAAGTTGAGGTCTCCCAGCAGGGTGTAGTTGGTGGATGCGATGGCCTGCGGGAGATAATGTCCGTGATGGAGTTGGCGAAGGGTCCGCGCGGTCCAGGGGGTCGGTAGATGAGGGTTCCTCGGAGGGTGGCGGTGGGGCTGGCCAGTATCTTGAAGTGAAGGTGTTCCATCAGTACTGTGGGCTCGTCAGGGAGTGTGCTCAGGCGGAGGCTGGATTTGTGGACGATGGCGATTCCTCCTCCTGGGTGGGTGGGGCGGTCCTTCCTGGAGATCTTGTATCCTTGGGGGATGGCGATGGCGATGTCCGGTCCCGGGGTGGTGTTGGTCCAGGTTTCGGTGAAGAACGCTACGTCTGGGGTGGTGCTGTCAAGGAGGTCCCAGATTTCTGTGGCGTGTTTGTGGAGGGATCGGACGTTGAGGAGGATGCATTGCAGGGACTTCGGTTTGGTTGTGTTCTTGTGGGCGGGTTGTGCTGGATCCGTGTTCTTGGCGGTGCTGCAGGTGTGCCGGCAGCGGTGACAGCTGAAGGGTCCGTGGGTGTCGGCTGGTGATGCTAGCTTGCAGTTGTTGTTGCGACCTGGGTTGAGTGCGTGGAGTGCTGCTGGGTCGTAGTGTTGGCGGGGCGGAGGTCCAGGGTTCCTGGCGCTGGTCGCGGTCGGGTCGCGGACAGGCGCAGACGGGCTTGCCTTTGACGCGCCTTCGGCGCACCCACTGCCAGCGGCCGCGCAGCGGCCGCGCAGTGGCCGCCATTAAGTAGGGGTCGGGGAGGGCTGGACAGCTGGGAGGCGGGGAGGGGAGCTGGATTGGGCCGGTCGCGCTGGGGGGGAGGGGCCACGGGGGCAGCAGCGGCGGGGAAAGGTTAAGGGAGGAAATAAGGGATAAAGAAAAAAGGGAAAATAAGCAGAAATAAGGCACAAAAGAGCAGAGATGCAGAAAAGTGCAGAAAGGTGAAAGATAAAAGAGGGTAGAAAAACGAGTGAAAACGAGTGAAAGAGCAGAGCGAGAGGAAGGGAAAATGAGCAGAAATAAGGCACAAAGAGCAGAGATGCAGAAAACTGCAGAAAGGTAAAAGATAAAAAAGGGTAGAAAAACGAGTGAAAGAGCAGAGTGAGAGGAAGGAGACAGAGGTCCACTGGACCACCAGGGATGAGGCGCAGGGAAACCTGCGGGTGGAGGAGGGCCTCGATCACCAACACTCGAGAGTGCAGGGGCAGGGGCAGGCCTCACTTAATGGTGGAGCTGCGAGGGTGGGAGAGCAATTTCACTGACAATGAGTCAGTGGTCTTGCTCGCCTGTCCCCGCAGCGGCCGCCATTAAGTAGGGGTCGGGAGGGCTGGACAGCTGGGAGGCGGGAGCGGGGAGGGAGCTGGATTGGGCCGGTCGCGCTGGGGGAGGGGCCGCGGGGGCAGCAGCGGCGGGGAAAGGTAAAGGGAGGAAATAAGGGATAAAGAAAAAGGGAAAATAAGCAGAAATAAGGCACAAAAGAGCAGAGATGCAGAAAAGTGCAGAAAGGTGAAAGATAAAAGAGGGAAGAAAAACGAGTGAAAACGAGTGAAAGAGCAGAGCGAGAGGAAGGGAAAATGAGCAGAAATAAGGCACAAAGAGCAGATATGCAGAAAACTGCAGAAAGGTGAAAGATAAAAAAGGGTAGAGAAACGAGTGAAAACGAGTGAAAGAGCAGAGTGAGAGGAAGGAGACAGAGGTCCACTGGACCACCAGGGATGAGGCGCAGGGAAACCTGCGGGTGGAGGAGGGCCTCGATCACCAACACTCGAGAGTGCAGGGGCAGGGGCAGGCCTCACTTAATGGTGGAGCTGTGAGGGTGGGAGAGCAATTTCACTGACAATGAGTCAGTGGTCTTGCTCCATTGTTGCCCATTGTTTTAAAATACCGCCCCTCTCAATTAATACATTTGCTTTATTTCCCACCCGTCTCACGACAATTTTTAATACAAAGTGTATACAAAATGTATCAATTTGTAGGACATCTCGGATGAACTGTAAAGGTGATCAGCGGGTCATGTCCTTGGACATCTTCCAAGTTGACTTCATCGCTTTCCTTTGTTAGTCTTCAGGGCGCATGCGCAAATCACATGGTCTCTTGAACTGCCGTTTAGTCAACCCAGGCCCACTTTACGAACTAATAGAAAATCAAAGAAGAAACATATTAAAATCAAAAATTAATGTTTTCACTGTATACCCCCTACTTCTACTCTACTCCCATTTTAATTATAAATGTCTATCCCGCATTAGTAGCGTTAGAATACCACATTATTAATTGCAGCAATGCGAAAGCTTTAGCATGTGAGGACATTAAGCGGCCATTTTAGCATACACTGCGCAGAAGCAAAAGATTCCCTCCAAGCAAAGAAAGACGTCATACCACGTGACATGGTTGACACATGCGCAGTAGAGTTCCCGCGCTTTAGCGGCCATTTTGGATTAGACAAGGATTACTTATTAGTGGAAAACACATAGGCAAGCATCTTCTAGATAAAAATGTTGTGTTTGCACATTATTAATAAAGACATTACAGAGTTTTAGTACAAATTAATTAATACTGTGAGAGGATTGCTTCCGAGCAAGTCTCATTGTGAGTCCTTGCTCCATCAGATGTCAGCACCTCAGATTGAGATAGCTAAGGACCTACTGTTACTTTGGTAGTAAGATTGTCTAGCAAAATTTGAAGTTAGGTGAGAATGGTGCCTCTGACAGCATAGCCATCGAGGCGCTATACTAGCAACTTGTGGTCTAAGGTATCAAATGCTGCCAAAAGAGTGAAAAGCTTAAGAGCCTCTGGCACATCATGATTAGTATAGCGGCATAGTTCATCCAGAACTGTGGTCACAACGTTGTCAGTGCTGCACCGTGGGCGAAAACCTGTCTGCATCGGAGGGAGCTAATTCTGTGCTACAACAAAAGAGGATGATCAGCAAATGTCACTGCACTAATATTATGCAGCTTTACTATGTCTAAAAAAACTTTTACGTAGTGGAAGCAAACAACACTATTCAAACAACTGCTACTATCTAACTAATTCTACTGCTACTTTACAAACAATCTTACACTGACATTAACAGTGGATTAAATTAATCTACAAAAATGAAATTAGAAACAATATACAAATATAGGACTCAGTTACATAAGGAAATAGATTTTTTGGTTAGCCATTAACTTTGGTATCATGTGATACATCTTCACGAAACTTTCCAAAAACTAAGTCCATGCACCTCAGCTCCTTCCTTGAATGTTTTGGTGTGATCCATCAAGAAAGTGGTTGGTGATAGAAAATTGGGCACAGGATGTGACAGGATGCTGTCACAATGATTGGATGAGGTTAACAGTGATGTCATTGGTGATGTCAGCAATAACTTTATTGGAGATGTCATCAATGATGTCATTTGACGTATCATGAGTGATGTATTATTTGAGGTCATAAGCAGTTCATCATAGAGCCGCAAGGTTCACTAAACTATAATTGGTGAATTTTATACATATAAAATCACTGAACAAAACCAAAGGTTAAAGTGATGTTGTTGCCAGGTGAAAAAAAAATATATATGTATGTATATATATCCTCCTGAAACGTTTTTCGCCAGTTTCACCACTCTCAACACAGCGGGTGCAGCAGCCACGAGGGCGGACTCGTGCAATATTTCAGAAACAGTTCAAAGGACGCTGCGCACTCCGGCCGTAATTAAATGATTATTTTATTAAATTCAACTTAGGGCATACTGACAAAAGGGTTTCAGCCTCCTGGTCTTCGTCAATATCAGTGAATCAATACAAAATACTGCCTTATAACAACAATTGATTTCATTGGTTTGCGTCTGAAAAGAAAAAATAAAGATAGAGATGATGGGACTTCATGATTGAACCAAACATGGTGAATAAAGAGGTGTCGGCCATCTTAACAAACTCAGAAATTCATTATATGAATGGCAATGAATGGTTCCCTCACATCAAAGCATTATCCATGACGCAATACAAAGAATAGTTGTAAATTCAACATGAATTGGAAATGGAACACATAAATACAATTATACTGTTCATACAGCGCAATTAATGTGCAGATTCTCGCCCATATGTATTGAATAAATTCATCAATTAATAAGCAAATGCTAAAGCCTTGAGCAGGCAAATGAATTCCATAATTCATTTAGCTATTACTCCACACAGCGCCTAGGGTATAATCTAGCCCTGAATGAGCCTTGTTCACCGCTATTATTTCAACCCTCATTGATTCTGTTCCCATCTTTCAGTCCACACAAGAAGAATGGGCGGGGGAGTTCTTTGGGAAATTAAATGGATCTGTCTCACTATTCAGGATGGTTCACCAACTCTGTGAGCCTAGCCGATGTATGACCACAATTCTTCTTCGCTATTTAACCCCCAGGGAACACGGGTACGTAGGTCGACTATGTATTTGGCTTCCAACTGCCTTAGGAGTTTCACCCTGTCTCCTCCTCTTTCTTTCATTGGGATTTGGTCAATGCAGTAGTAAAGCAATTTGTCACTCCTAGCATCATGCATCGTGGCAAAATGTCTTGCCACAGGGTAGGATCTATCATGGTTGGTTGTTGCCCTTTTATGTTCCAGAATAAGCTTTTTTGCAGGGTGTATTGTACTTCCAATATATCGGAGTCCGCATAGACAAAGTAAACAATACACCACGAAACTGGAGTTGCAATTAAGCAACTTGTTAATGGGCCTTTTTTCCTTTTTCCCAGGTACCATATAGTCCTTCACCTTCCTGCAGTTCTTGCATGCTTTGCAGGTGGTGCATGGGAAAAAGCCAGTGATAGTGGACCTATGTTGGGGTTTGTCCTCAAAATGGCTCTGTACTAAAATATCCTTCAAAGAGGCACTTCTCCTGAATGTAAAGTCAGGTCTGTCAGGTAGCGATTTGCCTAATATGCCATCAGTTTGAAGAATATTCCAATTCCTCTGGACCAGATCCCTGATCCTCTGAGATTCTGCAGAGAAAGTCAATATTAGCCTGACTTTCGATGGTTCGTTCCCTATGGCTCTATCTTTGGGGGATCTGCCTACTAGCAACTCCTGTCTTTCCTTCATTTTGACCTTGTCCACTGCTCCTCGAAGGATTCTATTTCCATAGCCCCTTTTTGCAAATCTCATTAAGGACTCTCTTTCTGCCTCATGATAGTCTTCTGGGTGGGAACAGTTATGCTTCAGTCTCAGCAACTCCCCGTATGGTATGCTATTAATTAAATTACGCGGGTGCTGGCTCCATGAGTATAACACTGTGTTTCCTGCAGTTGGTTTGCGATAGAGCTTAGTACAGAGCTTGTTATCAGCTACAAATACTAAAAGATCTAGAAACGGGACTTCTGTTTCACTGATATTGCTTGTGAACTTAAGGTTCAATTCATTCTCGTTTAGAATCTTAATGTATTCTTCTGCCTCCAAACGAGTTCCCCTCCAGACAATAAACAGGTCATCTATATACCTGGTCCACAGGGCTATCTTATCCACCCAAAATTCATTGTCATCCACCCAGGCCACGTGCTTCTCCCACCAGCCCACTAAGAGATTTGCGTAGCTGGGGTGAAGCACGTGCCCATGGCGGTACCTTGTGTCTGTAAATACAGTTGCCCTGAAAAGAGGAAGATGTTATTATGCAAGTAAAATGAAACAATTTGTGATAACATCCTGTTATGTTCTTGGAATTTTAACGGTCTAGTTTTTAGAAAAAACTCCAATGCGAGCAGGCCCTTAGAATGTACAATGCTCATGTAGAGGCTTGTAATGTCAAGAGTAATCAATAATAGGTCTTCATCCCAGGTGATGTTTTGGATTAAACAAATGAAATCAGTAGTGTCCAGGATGAAAGAACTTAGGTCCTTCACTATAGGAATAAGAAGGAATCAACATAAATTGAAGCTTTCTCCAGTAGGCTCTCTTTAGAGGACACAATTGGGCGGCCCGGAGAGTTATCCATGTTTTTATGCACTTTCAGCAAGTGGTAGAACGTTGGTAGGACCGGATAATCTACCCTCATAAATTGTAGTTCATTTTCCTCCAAGATTCCTTTTAACCTCCACTCTTGTAAGAGATCATAGAAGGCTATAACACTTCTGTTATAGTCCTCTCTGCTGATTTTGATGTAACTTTGCGTATCTGCCAGAAGGCGTAGTGCATCATTTCTGTACAATTCTTTAGACATGACGACAAAGTTGCCACCCTTGTCGGACTGCTTGATCACCAATGCGGGATCATCACGGAGGGATTTCACGGCTTTCCATTGTGCCTTAGAGAGGTTGTATCTCCTTTTATTGCCAGGTTGGATACTCGATGTTCGGAATTTATCCAACTCCTGTATAACAGCTTCATGAAAGCACTCAATTGCATTGTGTGGTGTTTGGGGAATGAACTTTGAGTTAGACTTGAATTTGCTCCTCCCACTGCCTTGCATGATTCCCATCTGTTCCAGTAGTTCAGCGGCATTGTCCGTGCTAGCATCTTCTGTTCCCATTTGGGATTCTTGCAGATTGTGTAAAGCTTGCAAGGTCTCAAAATCGCTTCCGGTCAAGATATCCATGGTCGTTGTTGTCTGTTCCTGTGATGTTTCTTATGGTTTAGGGTGTAGGGTGAACATTTTCTTCAATTTTAATTTGCGGATGAACTGATAAAGGTCAATGCGCGTTATCGCCGGGATACTCTATTGAGTAGCTGTGCGCTTTATAAATCCATTTTTAACATAACATAACATAACATAACATCTCATAGTCCCATTCCGTTGTAGGGCAGAATGTCAATCCCTTTTGCAGTGCCTTAGTCTCTGTTGTCGTTAAGGATCTCCTTGACAGATTGACAATTGAGAGGTTATTTACTTCTTCTTGTTGCCCCTCTTGCTCATTGTTACATATGGTTTGAATACCTGATTTATTGCCTTGGCCTCCTTGCCTTGTCTTCCACCCCCTTGTTCTGGAGGATGCGTTCTCTGCGGGAATTTGTGCCATGACTCTTTGATCAGATGATACTCCTCTGTAAAATTTAGCTCCTTGTTGAGGGGGGCACTCCCTGTTCTTCTGACCGTTTCTGTCTCGGATAGATCTGGGTCCGACTCCGATGTATCTCGTGTTGACGTGGTGGCTACACTTCTTGATTCCTGCAGTGCTCGGCGGGTGGCATCGTATTTTTTAGCAAAAGTCAGTACTCTGCCACACTCGTAGTTGCGCTGATCATGCGCAAATTTATTTTGTTTTCGACGCTTTATGTCGTTTTCATAGGCTACCAGCTGGGTCTTCATCCGTGTTCTCAAGGTATCAATTTGGTCCTTATCCGCATCCTTTGCTATGTTGTCCTCAATGCAGTTGATCTCCTCTAGTAGTTTAGCCCTGGCACTCTTGGCATATTTAATAAGGATCTCTACCATGCCCCTGGCAGAGGCCTTGATGAAGTCAGCCCAATCTTTCAGGAGGTTCGGGTCCGGATTTTCATATGAGGGGACTGTATAGATCCTCAGTCCCCTCGGTATCCTGTCCACGTCCAGATAACGTTGCAAGGAAGTGGTCTTACACAATATACGCATATATATTTACAATACCCTTTCAGGCATAGAGTGACGCATAAATTATGCAAAAAGGAAGCAGAGAACTCTGGGTAGTTCTCAAGTTTAGGTGGAAATCAGCTCCTGTATAGAGCACCCTCAACACCAGCGACACTCTAGATCTGCTCACCTCAAATGTCTGATTTTCTATCAAAGTCTTTAAGCATAGAATTAGCACAGTGCCGTCCATGCTGAGATAGAAAGTGACAAAGTATTTTTCCCATTGTGGTCCCATAGCGGTATACCGCGATACAAGGCAATGATGAAGTTCAATATCTTTGGTTAATCAAAGCCCTTGCAAAATAAAAAGGCATCCACATTGTTTAGATAACTGTTTCTATTTGTTCTTTGTTTTTACATGAAATATAGATTACTACTATTTTCGCAATGCATAGAACTAAATGAGGAGACTTAGGAAAGTCTGTAGAGTTAAGGAAAAGTATTTTTATTGAGTTATATATTTTTAAAAAAGTTTATAATGTACCGCAGTACTTCCACAATGTTTTCTAGGAAGTACTGTGGTATCTATTGAAATCTAAAAAAAAATAATTATATATGACAAGACACACTATACGACATGCCTCTCCACTCCACTTTACAGCACTCCACTTCACTCTATGACACGCCGCTCCACTCTAAGACGTGCCACTCTCTCAATTACATTTTACTCCACTCTAAGCCATGCCACTCCCCTCTACTCCACTCCACTTCATGACACTTTATTCCACTAAACACCACTCTAAGACACTTCACCCTATGCCACTCAATGCTACGACACTACTCCACTCTATGTCACTCTACTCTACAACACTCTACTCCCCTTTATGCCACTCTCCTCTATGCTACTCCACTGTATGTCACTCTATGACACTCTATTCCACTCCATGCAACTCCCTCTATGTCACCCCATGCCACTTTACTTCACTCTCCTGTATGACACTATGCTCCACTCTAAGACACTCTAGGAAACACCACTCTATGACACGCCAGTCCACTCTAAGACACGCCATGCCACGTAACACCACTCTATGCCCCTCCAATCCATGCCAATCTACTTGGCTCAATTCCACACCATTTCACTCCGCTCTATAACATGCAATTCCACTCTATGATACTTTACTCCACTCTATGACACTTTACTCCACTCTATGCCACTGTACCACATTCCACTCTATGCCACTCCACCCTATGCCATTCCACTGTACTCCGTTCTATGACATGCATCACCCCTCCACTCTACAGCACTATGCAACTCCACTCTACGACACGCCACTTCACTCTACGACACGCCACTCCACTGCACGCTACTCTCCTCTACATCCCTACACTCTAAGACACTCTACGACATGCCACTCTATAGCATGCTACTCTACTCTATCCTATGACAAGCCCTAACACTCTACACCACTCCACTCTGCGCTACGGCATGCCACTCCTTTTTATGACATGCCACCCCATTCCACTCCACTCAACCCTACAACACTCCACATCACTCTATGACTCTTCACTCTAAGGCAATCTATGACACTTTAATCCACTCTATACTACACCACTCCAGTCTATTCACCTCCACTCTCCTCCACTCTGTGACACTCCACTCCACTCTACACCACTCTACGATAGTCCACTCTATGCCACTCTACTGTACTCCACTCTATGAAATTCTACAATGCTCTACAACCCTTTAGTCTATGACACTGCTCCACTCAATGCCACTCCTCTCTACAACACTCTACTCCACTCAGTGCCACACTATGACACTCTACTCCACTTTATGACACTCTACTTAACTCTGCAACACTCTACACAACTCCCTATATGCCACTCCACGCCACTTTACTACACTCTACTCTATGACATACTACTCCACTTTACTCCACTACTCCAATTTACCCCACTCTATGCCACAACATGCCACTCCACTCTATTACACGCCACTCCACTACAACACTCCACGCCACCTCACTCCACTGTAAGACACTTCACTCCACTGTATGACACTCCACACCACTTCATTCTACAACCCACCAATACCAAGGAGCTAAACTAATTTTTACATGCGTCTATCGGCTAACCGTGAGGATATTGAATCTCGCATACCATCTGTGCAGGCTTACTTTCTGACACAGACAGTTAGCTCTCTGGAGCCATATCTGATCTGGGTGAATAGCATTTACAATCAACGTCTTTTATCCAGATTTAGGATGAATGTGGTTTGCCCATTTGGTTAGTTTCCCCAAAGGTTGGGTGGAGGTGGCCGCTTAGGCCCCTGTGGGTGTGATGGTGTCTCAGGGCAGACACTGCTGCATGTTGTTATGTTTTGCAGTTATTATTCTCTCCCAAGGAAAAAGTATTTGATGTCGATTCTGAAGGAGGCCAAGCTTACTCAGGTGAGGCCGGCCATGCTTTTCCTCGCCATAATGGGGAACGTCCATACATGTGTATGTATGGGTCATTTTTTAAGTTGTGTGGTAAAGATTCGAGGTGCTTGGCCATGGCGCATCTGTTTTGCTTGAATAATGTTTCTGATTTTACTGAACCTTGTTTACCTCAGATCAGCTGGTGCCTGTTGATAGACTGATCCATTATTTACCTATTGTATATTGTAAAATGGTATTTGCTGATAGTTTGACTAGCTTTTTATGTATTTTGAATAATGAGTCATGTTTTTATGTATGTATTTGCTTTTATTGTGTTTTTATCATGTTTTAAATTGTTTATGGTTAACAATTTAACCGAATAAAGAAATTTATCTACAAATCTATCTACAACCCGCCACTCCACTATACGACATGTCACTCTGCTCTATGGCATGCCACTCCACTCTATAACACTTTATTCCACTCAACACTACACTGCTCCACTGTGCTCTACTCCACTCCACTCCACAACACTTTACTTTACGCTACTCAACGACATTCCACTTCACTTCACTCTATGACACTGTATTCCATTCTATACCACTTAACTCTGAAAACACTCTATTCCACTCTGTGACACTCTCCACAACTTCCTTAATGCTACTCGATGCCACTTTACTCCACTCCACTGTATGACACACTACTCTTCTCTACTTCATTACGCCACTCTACTGTGTTCCACTCTACGTCACTCCATTCTAAGACACTCTATGACATGCCACTCTATGACACACCAGTCAACTCTACTCTAAGACACACTACTCCACTCTACACCACTCAATTCTTCTCTATGTCTCTCCACTCGACTTGACTTTACCACAAGTCATCCACTCCACCTCACTATATGATGCACTACTCTACTCTATAAAATGCCACTCCATTCTACGACAGGCCACTACATGACACTCTACCCTATGACTCTCCAAGCCACTCCACTCCAGTCTATGACAGGCCACTCCACTCTACGACACCACTCCACTCTATGACATGCCACGCTACTCTACACCACTCTAATCTAGGCCCCTCTGCTCGAAGGCACTCTATGACATGCCACTCCCCTCTACTCTTCGACACGCCACTCCACTCTAGGCCATTCCACTCTACTCTACAACATGTGATTGTACTCAATGACACTCCACTCTACTTCACTTAATACCACTCCATTCTATGACATGCCACTTTACGATCCTCAAATTTAAGACACTCTACGACATCCCACTCTATGACATGCCACTCTACTCTGCTCTACTCTACGAAATGCCACTCCACTTTACGGCACTCCTCTCTACTGTACGACACGCCACTCCACTCTGTAACACACAACTCCACTCTACAACACACTACTCCAATCTACGCTACTCCATTCTTCTCTATGTCTCTCCACTCTACTTGACTCTACCACACACCACTCCACTCCACCTCACTATATGATGCACTACTCCACTCTATAAGATGCCACTCCATTCTACAACATGCCACTCCATGCCACTCTACTCTATGACGCTCCACGCCATGCCACTCCACTCTACGACAGGCCACTCCACGACGCCACTCCACTCTACGACATGCCACGCTACTCTACACCACTCTAATCTAGGCCCCTCTGCTCTAAGGCACTCTATGACATGCCACTCCCCTCTACTCTTTGACACGCCACTCCATTCAAGGCCATTCCACTCTACTCTACAACATGCGATTCTACTCAATGACACTCCACTCCACTCTACTTCAATTAATACCACTCCATTCTATGACATGCCACTTTACGACCCACAAATTTAAGACACCCTACGACACCCCACTCTATGACATGCCGCTCTACTCTGCTCTACTCTACGAAATGCCACTTCACTTTAAGGCACTCCTCTCTACTGTACAACACGTCACTCCACTCTATAACACACCACTCCACTCTACTCTACAACACACTACTCCACTCTATGCCACTCCATTCTTCTCTATGTCTCTCCACTCTACTTGACTCTACCACACACCACTCCACTCCACCTCACTATATGATGCACTCCTCCACTCTATAAGATGCCACTCCATTCTACGACAGGCCACTCCATGTCACTCTACTCTATGACTCTCCACGCCACTCCACTCTACGACAGGCCACTCCACTCTACGACGCCACTCAACTCTACGACATGCCACTCTACTCTACACCACTCTAATCCAGGCCCCTCTGCTCTAAGACATTCTATGACATGCCACTCTATGACATGCCACTCCCCTCTACTCTTCAAGATGCCACGCCACTCTAGGTCATTCCACTCTACTCTACAACATGCGATTCTACTCAATGACACTCCACTCTACTTCACTTGATACCACTCCATTGTATGACATGCCACTTTACGACCCTCAAATTTAAGACACTCTACGACATCCCACTCTATGACATGCCACTCTACTCTGCTCTACTCTACGAAATGCCACTCCACTTTACAGCACTCCTCTCTACTGTACAACACTCCACTCCATTCTATAACACACCAGTCCACTCTACAACACACTACTCCACTCTACACCACTCCATTCTACTCTATGTCTCTCCACTCTACTCGACTCTACCACTCGCCACTCCACTCCACCTCACTATATGATGCACTACTCCACTCTATAAGATGCCACTCCATTCTACGACAGGCCACTCCATGTCACTCTACTCTATGACTCTCCACGTCACGTCACTCCACTCTACGACACACCACTCCACTCTACAACACACTACTGCACTCTATGACACTTTACTTCACTCTATGCTATGCCACTCCACTCCACTGTAGGACACTTTACCACACTCTACGCCACTCCACTCTACAGCACTCCACTCCACTCCATGACATGCTTCTTCACTCTATGACACTTTACTCTACTCTTTGCTACACCACTCCACTCTACTCAACTCTATGGCACTTTACTCCACTCTATGACACTCCACTCTATGACACTCTATGCCACTCCATTCTACAACACTCTACTCCAATCTATGCCACTCCATTCTACAACAGTCTACTCCAATCTATGCCATTCTTAGACACTTTACTCTACTCAAACTCAAAGAGTGTTTATTTTGGATACAATAATCCCAAAAACACATTGCGACAAGGTTAAAAATATAAAACAACCAATACGGTTTAAAAAACAATAAATACCATAGATCACATACAAAGTGCCAGTGCCATAGTCATAAGAACGCATGATAAATAGGACACAGAACAGCACAGACATATTTAAAAACAGCATTCAGCAAAAATACAGGTGGGGTACATCTATTATAAAAAACTCATATGAATAAAAAGAAAGAAGAAAAATACCATTAAACTATATCAACACTTCATCGCTTTTGCACTACAAATACTGATGAGCTAAGCAGCATGCAAAAATGTTGTCATTCCAACAACAATCACCTCTCTAGTGTCAGAGCGTAAAGTGCGTAGTGCAGGCACATAACAGAAACCAGGAGTTTACACACATGCTTTAACTATTGCTTGAATGGCCTAACATATGGGGGACAAAAGAAGGCAAAATGATGAAGAGTTTTCTCCATAAGATTACAAGAGGGGCACTTGCCAGAACTACAATACTTCATGCCCCATTTCTCACAAAATCGATTCACCGGCAGGACCACATAACTCCATTTTAAATAAAGTTGCAGTGGGGTAGATTCTGGGAGGATATCATAAAACAGTTCATAGGCTGGGGTGATCTTTATATTTAGGAACTGGGCTGTGAGGCTCCCTACTTTGAAACATCTCCGTTCCCTTAGCCACAAATGCTCCTTTAAACGATCTTTAATCAAGGAATGAGGAACTAGCTTCGCTGTGTCTGGGGTATCCCACGATGAAGGCAGGCCTATTTCATATAACACAGACTTAATATAGGCAAACCAGGTGATCTTCTCACAGCCCTGAGATTTTAGAAGTGCCTTAATTGAGACTCTATAGTTTTCCAATTCATCTGTTGACCAAAGTGGTTAATCGGAGGAATACCCACATCCAAAAGTTGGGGGAGATGGAGGTACTCTGCACAAGATTAAGGATACTCCTCACAAACCTGTTTTCAGTTTTCCAGGCATCATCAATCCTGTCATGTCCCCACAGTTCTGCACCGTACATAACTGCACTTCTTGCTTTAAGATTATATATCTCCACCGCTGGTGCAAGAGGGCATGGATAGGCTTTCTTACACAATTTCAACACACCACCAGCTTCTTATTGGAGCTTCAATGTACACTTTTTAATGTGCGTATACCAGCTCAAACTATGAGTTAAACAGATCCCCAAATACACAAACTCCTGCACTTGTTCAAGAGGGATGCCCTGCACTGTAATATTTGCTCTGGCAGTTTTATAAGGGTTAAACACCATAAATATAGTTTTATTGATGTTGAGCTCGAGGCCCCGAGCACTGCAAAAAGTTAAAAAGCGGTCAACTATTGCCTTCAGGCCATGCAGAGTTTTAGAAATTAAAAGTGTGTCATCTGCAAAGAGCAAACACAAAGATATGATGGACGGAGCGCTGAAACTATTCAGACACTCACCCCCAGTCACAGATCTGGGTTGAATCCATCATCATTCTTTAGCTCACTTCGCCACCCCAGTTCAGACCCACCCAAATGCAAAAAAGTCTTGACCCTGTTCCTCAGCCCGAACTGCCAAGCCAGGTCTTCCCTGTACCGGAAACCAGCATCTTGGGACCGGTGTCGGGGTAACACACCACATCAGCCAGGCTAGCTTGAGTCCAGTGGCAAAGTGAGCAAGTCCTAGGATGCTTGTTTCCAGTCAGGGAGAACCTGGCCTGGTAGTTCGGGCTGGACTGTTTCCACGGGGAACAGGGTCAAGACTGATTTGCATGTGTCTGGGTCTAAACTGGAATGGCATGGGGAGAAAAAAAAATGGATTTAGGCCCAGATCTCTGTACTGGGGTGAAAGTATGACATTGTTCTGCATTCTGTCCGTCAAGTGCTCTTTTTGCATCTGCAAAGAGCAGCGTCTCAATTTTGTGAGGGCCTAATTTAGGTGCATCATTTCCAGGGAAGTCAAGTGCTTGGACTGAGTCATTGATATAAAGCGTAAACAGAGTCTTGGCCAACACATAGCCCTGACGGACACCAGTTTCAATATTAAAAGGGTCTGTAAGATCTCCATTGTTGCCAAATCTATCTTGAGCAATGTTGTAGGCATGCAGCCTGACTAAGACAGGCAAGAGGTGTTGGGAACGCCAGCCTTTTTCAACTCACTGCTTGACACTGGGTATAGAGTCAAAGGCTGACCTTAAGTTGACGAAAACCACATACAAATGGCCTGTGTTGAGTGTAACAGCTTTCCAATAAAGGCCACAGAAGCAAAGTCTTTGATCCACCGTACTAACCCTTTTTCTAAACCCCGCCTCCATCTCAGAGAGAATGGAATTGTCCTTAACCCAATCCAGAAACTGACCTAAGATAAGACACAAGAAGAGTTTCTGGGAGGTGTCAATTTGGCTGATGGGCCTATAATTCCCTGGGTCGTCTTTGCACCCTTTTTTATAAATCAGAACAATCTCAGCGGTCAGCCAAGACCCTGGAATCTGACCACCTTCCAGTAGAGAACAAAAAAGCAGCTGAAAATAAAAGGCCCGGATCAAGGGTTCAGTTCCAAAAAGATCCCCGTGAATGGAATCAGGGACTGGCGCATTATGGGCTGGGAGCTCCGTGATTGCCTCCACAATGTCCTTATACTGGAGAATCAGAGGGATGCCTTCACCTAAAAAGGGGGAAGTGACATTTTCCAACTCTCTCCTCTCACAGTCGGGCTTGGCTAGATAGATTTTTTTGGAAATAATTCACCCAGACCTGTGGTTGGAGATTGTAATTGACACCGGTGGCGGCATTGTGTTTACCATGGGCCACTATCCCCCAAAACGATTTAGTGTCCCCTGCCCCAACAGCTGCACCACCACTCTATATCACTCTACTCCACTCTGCTCCACTCTATGATACTTTGAGCAACTCCCTCAATGCCACTCCATGCCAATTTACTCCACTCTACTCCATGACACACTACTCCACTCTACTTCACTACTCCACTCTATGCAACTCCACTGTAAGACACTCTATGAAATGCCACTCTATGACATGCCACTCCACTCCACTCTACTCTATGACACACCTCTCCACACTACAACACTCTACTCCACTCTATGCCCCTCCACTCTACGACTCTACTTGACTCTACGACACTCCACTCAACAACATGCCACTCCACTCTATGACATGCCACTCTACTCTATGACATGCCACTCCACTCTAAAACACTTTAATCCATATCACTCAACGCCACTCCACACAACTCCACAGTATGACACGCCATTCCAATCTACGACATGTCAGTCCACTCTACGACATGCCACTCCACTCTATGACATACCACTGCACCATACGCCACATCAAATTGTGCCCCTCCACTCTAATACACTCTAATACACTCTACAACATGCCACTCTGTGACAGGTCACTACACTCTACTCTACCACATGGCACTCCACTCTAAACCACTCCACTCTACTCCATGACATGCCACTCGATTCTACGACACCCGCTACACTCTACCACACTCCACTCTATGACACTCCATGCCACTCTACTCTATGACACACTACTCTACGACCCTCCACTCTAAGACACTCTACATTACAACACTATATGACACACCACTCCACTCTACTCTACGACACTCTCCACCACTCCACTCAACTCTACTCTAAGCCACTTTACTCTGCAATATGCTGCTCTAATTGCCTCTACAACATGCCACTCCTTCTATGACACGCCTCTTCACTCCACTCTACAACACACCACTCCATTTTATGACACTCCATTCCATTGTATGGCACACTACTCCACTCCACTCTATGATATGCCACACTACTGTATGACATGGCACTCCACTCTACGCCACTCCACTCTATGCCCCTCTGAGACACACCACTCTGTTACATGACACTCAACTCTACTCTATGACATGCCACTCCACTCTACACCACTTTACTCTACTCTATGACACTCCACTCTACAACACTCCATGCCACTCCACGGTACAACATGCCATGCCATTCCACTCTATGACACGCCACTCCACTCTATGCCCCTTCACTCTATGACACTTTACGACACACCACTCTATGACACGCCACTCCACTCTATTCTATGACACGCCACTCCACTCCCCTCTACACCACTCCACACTACAACTGTTGTATTCCTCTTAGGGTGTCCATACACGGGCTTTCCTGTATCATGTCCTTATATAGGCACGATTCGCCCTGCCCTTATATAGGCATAAAATCCCAGTCCTTATTTAGGCATTAAACCGTGCACTCCAAATACAGGCATGGTCTCCGACATCCGTCCACCCTAATGTCACAACGAGTTCTTGAAGAACAGACCCTTAGGCTTCGGGAATTTCCCTAGCACAGGACTATTGATTTCTTCAAGGACTCATCTATTATGCATGAACCATTATACCTTAGGGGTTCATTCATGACGTCTTCCGCTGTCCGATTCACGTCAATGCTAACATTCTGAGGTACCTCTCAGGTATAAATATACCTTCCCTAGCCCTTGTAAACTAGAGGAGACCTCGACTTCAGAGGAGCCCATTTCCCGGCCTGACGCACTGAGAAGACGCTGTCATCCCTGCACGCATGGAGTCCAGCTTCCAGTGATCTAACTTCCCTTGCGGGGTGTTGGAGTTCGAGTCTGGCAAAGAGATTCCCACCTCTCTCATTCTTAAGGTATGGAGCTGACTAGAACCTAGAGGGACTCTTGGCATACTTGGCACACTAGGCATACTAGACTTAACATACTCTTAGTATACCATAGTAAGGAATACTTCACCTACTTCATACCTCTCCCTACACCTAGGTTAGGTTATGCACATTGGGGTAGAACTAGCTTAGAAACGCATCGTATGAGTACTCGCATATTTTAGTCTGTGTTATTTATGTGAATGAATATCTGCTAAAAGATAATGCTATCGCAGTATTATTTATTTCTACTGCTTACGCTGTACATTATTTATCTTGGATACTGTCTTGTGATCGTAACTGCACATTTAACTTACACAAGAAACAAGACTGTTCAATAAACCTTTTATTTAAACGCCCGTCTATTTCTTTCTGTGTAACTTTGAGGAAAACTAAGCATGCACGATTGAGCTGAGTTAAATAGTTATCTATTGTTTCCACGACTCTGGGACACGTTCTGATTCTAAAGGGAAACAAAGTTGTCATCTTTTGCGGCTGCCAGAAACTACTCCCTTCTTGTCGTCAAGGAGTTTCTAGTGGCCTCTGAGCTAGCTGGCACAAGTAATTAAGTTTAATATACTCGATAGGGACATACTGACCTTAGTCCTATGTCAAACCTATAGGGGATATTATTCCAATGCGCAGAGCCTATTAGGGAAATAGGAGCTACACTACATGGCGCCCAACGTTTGGTAAGGCGGTAATTTAACGCTAGAGACTAAGTAACTCAGCCGTGCTTTTTCTCTCAGAGACCCCCGCCCATATACTCCAAAAGACGTATGGAGTGGGCAGGGTTAAGTATCCACCACGGCTACATAGGGAAACGCCCTATATATTAGCTGTTTGATTTGCTCAACGTTGAAGGATACAGTGTTCCAAAATATTGTGCACCTTATCTTTGTTTCCTTGAAACTTGTTCTACATTTTTCAAAAAACAAAATGACTGAAGCCGGAAACGGTGAAGCTGCGGCTGATCCAGCCCAAGCAGCAGTTTTTAACATTACAGGTTTAAATGAAACCGAGGAGGGTGTTATAGACATCGCTCCAAACTTAAGAAGAGCCATCACTCTAAAACTTATAAAACATGGCCTACCACCAAGAGGCGGTAGAGCAGTTTTCGTGATAGAGGCACACGAATCCTTTCAGACAGAGGTATTCTATTCATGGGTAATATTTCCTGAATCCAATCCAGTAACACACATGTTTCACTTCTACAAAGAAGATGATCCACCAGAGGAATACATTCCTTTCGAGGATATAGAAATCCCATTAACATACCAAGAGCATCAGCTCTGGTTTAAAGGCGCCCTAAAACATCACAGAAACATTACCAGGCTCGGTCCACTAGGTAGACCAGGAGCAACATGGCCGATTCTAGCCGGCTACACACCTCATCCTGAACTGGATATAATGTCAGATGAGGAATTACTTATTCAACTTACAGAGTTAATAAAAATCTACAGACAATTGGTCCAATATGTCATGCGGACTTTCACAGTCCAGCAACCATTGGCACGTCAAAATCCAACTCCCCAACAGGGGAATACACTAAAAATTACACCACAGACTCTCTACGCAGTCATGGGTAAAATGCCCACAAAACGTGAGCAAATTCCATTCTGGATAGCTCAAAAAATTACTCAAATAGAAGCAGTATTTCCAAATACTAGCCCGTATGAGAAACACAGAATCCTAACAATCAGTTTACCGATGGGGATCACACCACAACTGGAAGACTGCACCACTTGGGGCTCAGTCTTTGCTGCCATCTATACTAAAACACATGGCATTCCGTCAATTGCGGTAATACCTGATGTCCTGAAACAAATTCAAAATGAATACGGGGCAGAGCCTGCTCTAAATTTAGGTATGAAATTACTGAAAAATTTCGACCAGGTCTCAACAATAATATTATCTAATATTAAAGGTGAGGCAGCAGCAGTGGCGATCCGCCAAAAATTAAGGGAATTCGATGTTACAGAACATCAAACTGAGCTACCCAGAATAATTGAACAATCATATGCAGAATTAGGCAGAGATAGTTTGGGTGGAAGACCAGTGAAACCAAAACTATCTGAAAGTCCTGAGAAGGAGTCTATTAAACAAACTCCTACATCTTTTAAAAAGAAGTGGGAGTCTACTAAACAAAAATCAAACGAGAAACGTTCTCAATCCCGAGGTAGGTCTCCTCAAAAGGAGCCCTCTGAAAGGAGGTATAACCTCAGGAATAGGGATAATTTGAGAAAACCTGACAGGTATCAAGATACTGATACACGTTCCTCTCGTCCCTTTCAGATCTCATCACAGACTTTGGAAAGAAGAGGACGATCAGAACAAAGAGAAGAACGCGTGAAATCCAAAGAAGAAAAACACGCTCCAAAAAACAAAACAAAACCTCAATTCTCCAAAAAGAAAGTAGCAGGTCTGAAGATCAGACATGCCGAGAATACTGAGAACACAACTCAAGAACGGAGAATGGGCTCAGACAATGCTGGACAGTGCAGCAGATGTCACAATAGTTCGCCAGAACCTGAAGGAACTTCTGGAGATAGTGGACTTGAATGAGTACATTACAGTTGAGACTGTAGACACCAGGGTTAGTACTCCACAAAGGTTATATGAAATAACACTCCGGATGGAGGGAGACAAACCTAGACAGGTGAAAGCACTTTTTTGGGAAAGACTATCAAGGGGCTATGACATACTTCTAGCAGAAAAAGACTGGCCACCACAATTTGTCAGGGAGTGCCCACACGGCGAGGACATTATTATGCCTGCCTTCTCCAACAATATTCCAATTCATCTAAAATATACATATGCCAGGAAATGGGCAGTAGCCCAGGCCCCAGCATTATATAAAAATCATGTAGGATGGGATGAGGACTCACCTCACCATAAAATACATCTGAAACATGAACCAACTGCACAAAGGCAGTACCCAACAAAGCAAGAAGCTAAAAAACAGGTCAGGGAGATCTTAGATCAACTTGAATACCAAGGGGTGATTGAAACATGCACCTCCTCAATGAACAATCCTTTGTTTCCTGTCTCCAAACCAGGCAATACATATCGTCTAGTTTTGGATTACAGACACCTAAACACTTGTTCTAAAACTTTTGCAGTGCAAAATGCACATAGCACAGCATTAATGAATAACATTGTGCGTAAAAAATACAAAACAACATTAGACATCTCAAAACATAGCACCTGAAAGCAGGTACTTAACAGCATTCTCCATAATGGGGACGCAGCGTCACTTTTGTCGACTCCCACAAGGGTTCAAGAACAGCCCAGGTTTATTCTCAGCGAGGGTAACGGAGTTACTACAAATTTATGACAATGAGGCATTGTCTTATGTCGATGACATCTATCTGACAGACGATGACCTGGACAAACACTTGAACAGGGTGAGCACCATTATACTGGGCTTCGCCTCTGAGGGCTACAAGTTCAACTTTAAAAAGTCCCGAATTGCCCATCTCAATGTCCTATTTCTAGGATATGAACTTTCAAGTGAAGGCAAGAGCTTGGCAGCTAACTTTTTAGAAAAGTGTGCGCTGCTCCAATCTCCAAAAACGCTAAAAAACTTACAATCCATCCTGGGTTCCCTAAACTTTGGAAGAACATACATTCTAAATTACGCAGAAAGGGTTAAACCTCTCTATGCATTAATCAAACCTGATTTTTCAATCAAAAATTGGACAAACGAACACACAGAAATCTTGCGTTCACTCCAGGCTAACATGTTAGCAACAAATCACTTACAAACACGCGTAAGTCAACGCAATTTGGTGATCCGAATAATTTCGGGTCAATGCGGATTCACCTACTTAACCTTCAATGAGGGTGAGAAAATACCAATCGCATACAAATCTCATTTGTACACACAAGCGGAAATGCGCTTCAGTTCAACCGAAAAAATTCTAACAGCAGTTCAAACCGCTGTAGCAAAAGAAAGAGCCTTAGCCCAAGGGAAACGCATTATTGTCGTAACCCCAGTACCGGCTTTAGAAGCGGTCACAAAAGCAAGCATTCCAAATGCTAAAGCATTACATCCAAGATGGATACAATGGGTTAATTCTCTTGCTGCAACAGATGTTGAATATGTTTTTGATCCTGATTTAAAAACACAAGCATTCCTGCAATATGAACAAGAATGTCCTCTGCCTACTAAAATTCTGCCTCTCGATCAGTACGAATTCATAATTTACACTGACGGATCCGCACAACCCGCAACAGGGAGTAAGCAAGCTTACAGTGCAGCGTTTGCAATCGTTAAAGGTCGCAAGCGAGATGGCATCTTCAGACCTATGGTCACAAAAACACAATCTCTAGGGGATTGTACAGCTCAGCGAGCTGAACTACAAGCATTCAAACTGGCACTTGAAAGTACAGATCGAGAATTCCCCACACTGATAGTGTGCGATTCCTTTTACTGTGTTCAGTCGTATAATGACTATATACAAAACTGGCTTGAAAATGGTTTCAAAGATGCGAAAGGTGGCACAATAAAGCACAAAATACTTTGGGAACAAGTAGTTCAGTTGAAAAACGAACTACCAAAGGCTCACGTGATCCACACACTGAGTCATCAACGTGATGGCGTTCACGTTGCAGGGAATTCATTGGCTGACGAAGCCGCAAAGGGGGCTGTTCAGACGGCTTCCGTAGCTGCGATCACTCGTTCAAAAACAAAAATAGACGGTGAGATAATGTTGGCTGTCAATGCTTCAAGCAAAGGCAGCAGTGCAGCGTTACCAAAAAAGTTTCCACTCAAGTACTCTTATGTAATTGATGCGAACAACGTTCCTTTTGCTCGAATCCCTGGAGTGGGGGATAGGGTAATCCCAAACAAGGAACGTAGATTAGGACTAATCCTAGCAGCACACGAAGGGATAGCTTCTGCCCATGCAGGTGTTTCTGCAACAGTATCTTTACTCAAGCAAAGATATTGGTGGCCTGGCATTAGAAAACAAACAAAGAACTATGTTTTAGAATGTGATATATGCCAACAGATGAAAGTCTCCACAGTGAAACGCCCTGCGCAGACACCCCTGTTAATTTCAGACAAACCATTAGCTTGTGTTTACCTGGACCACTGCGGTCCCTTGCAAAGGGACGGTAACTATAAATATATCATGGTTGCAGTGGATTCATGCTCTAGGTTCCTATGGATATGGCCTCAGCGCTCGGCTGACGCTCGAACTGTTATAAAAGATTTGCGAGTCTTTATTGGCACATACGCAATAGGCACGCTACATTCTGACCAGGGCCCTGCGTTTAGCTCTCGGGCTTACAAAGAAGCCATGGCCAGTCTGGGCGTTGCATTGCGGTACTCCTCTCCATTCCATCCTGAGGGAAATTCGGTTTTGGAAAGGAAAAACCGGGACATAAAGCAGTCTATAACAGCTAGGTTATTAGGTTCGGGTGATGGGTGGGTCAAACATCTTAATGGGGTCCAACGCTCATTGAATAATCTGCCAAGAAGTTCTCTAGGGGGTCACTCCATATGAGGTCCTATTTGGGACAAGAATATGGGTACCAGATCTCGATGACGTAGGCACAGTGGTGGAAAATAAACCGTTTGATATCAAAGATCGTTTGGCTGTTTTACAGGAACTGAATGAGTTAAGAACGAAACAAAGCAACGTATCCCTACAGCCAACCACCACTGGGGAAAAAACGGCGGTCCCAGCAAGGCCTGTCTGGATTCCAAAAGTTGGGGATCTAGTCAGAGAAAAAATTGCGGACAAGAAGGAATTTGGACCTTCTTACAGACAACCAGTACCTGTCCTAGCAGTTCAAGGAACAAGAACAGTACTTCTGCCGCCCTTGCTGGAAGAAAGGAGAAAAGATTTGTGTCCATCGACCTCATCAAACCACAGTATGTGGCCAATACTAAATAGTAGGCCTCGTGGACTCCGACCTAGTAGCAGACGCACTCCTCTCGCTACTATCCAAGAGGTTCAGACTGAAAGACTGATAACAATCGAGAATTCAGCTGTAACAGATGAAGGACTAAGCAACAATGCAGTGGAACTCATCCCTCTTGAAAACCAAGTAACAGTTCGTCCAAATACACCTGTCTACACCAATGTAGCAAGTGATCAACTGGTTCCAGTGATTTCTACAAATCCTGATGCAATTCAAACAATTGATAGAACTGCTTCTGGCTATTTCATTAACTTTGATACGTTCTCAGAAGATCCGAGTGAACCTGAAACGATGGCAGCATCATTGAAATTCAAGCAACAAGTACAAGACTTTCTTCACTTTCTGAAAAAGACTTATTTGGTTTCTCCATGGATTGAACTCTGGATTACATCTGGACTTTTTGTTTTCCTGCTCTGGCTAGCTTTGGTTACAACTGTGAGCGTGCTTATAAGTGGCAGATACATCCATGTGAACACTGAAGGAAAAGACGTGAACGTACTTTTGAGACCTCATAAATCTTCCCATCGTGAAGCAAGAGACTTGTCATCAGTGAACATCACAGCTGTTCCTATACAGGATGGTATAGTGTGGGACAAAACAGATTTTGATATCTCCGGCCCGACGGAACAATTGAACATTCCACATTTGTTTAAAATTTCACTAAGCGACCTAATTACGTCCAGTACCTATTCAGATGATTGGGACTTTGAGACTGTTAATGACATAATGTTTGACTTAGAAAAATCTGCTGCATTTTCTAAAAATGAATATTTAGAGGGTTCAACAGACTATGAAGAGCTGTATTGCTATAACCATTATGGTCATCATTATTTGCATACATCTGCATATCCTAGAAATGTGTTTATGTTTAACCAATGGGAGCATTGTCCTACACCACCACAAGGTAGTTCAAAAACATTTGCCAACAAGTTTCCATATTTTTCAGGATACAATACATCTAATCCAGAAATGTTTTACTATAAAAATGTAAACAAGACAGGACTGAAAATTATGTTAACAAATACAAAACAGATTTATTCTGCATTATTTAATGCCCAACTGTCTAGACAGGGTTTCGACTTTTGGAAAGACACGATAGATACAAAAACTGTCTGGGGTACTAAAGATTGGCAAGTGCAGGGGATAGAAGCGTTATTTAGAGCCTGTATCATCCCTGAACAAATAATGTTTTTGAATGAAACTGTCCAACAAACATCTTGTCTTGGACTAGCCAAGATCAAAGAGATGAACACACCTTCTATACCAACACCTGCCACTGATAATAATACACAGGCAGTGGTGACAGTTGACAATATACTACAACTCAACAGATCTAATCCTAATTGGAAAAAATGGTTGACATGGCCCACAGACACGAACAACTGTCAGGAAAGATTCCTGAATAAAACTCAGGGCTTTACTATTCATAGGCCAGACCCAAGATACGTCCAAAGACAACACCCGGGGTAGTAACAACATATAGTGTAGGTAAATTATGCCTCGATTGGCTGCAGAAATCTACACTACAGGATGTGAAACAACACTTATCCTTACTTAAAGAAGACGCAGACCTTAGGGAATTCATGCTTGAACCAAGAAAACCGCGTCAAAAACGTTTCATATATGCCGGCATTTATGCTGCCTATAATGAAGCATGGAAAGTATCACAGATGGAGGCTGCAGAACGAATATGTGAACTTGATCGTATTAATTTAGAGAAAACACTCTCTGTGGTCGACAATGGGTTAACAGCTTTGTCCTCCAGAATATATTCATTGGATGGCATTGTATCCTCTGCTATCGACATACTAGAACAAGATTTGGCGATGTTACAACAAGGCCAATCTCAATTACGTTCTATTGTGTTATTAAGCTGGACGCTGCAATCTTTGCAAGCGGGCTATGTGCCTTGGCGTTTCATCAACACATCGGCTCTGTTTGCAGAATACAATCTAACTGATAAACAGATCGAACTGGCACAAAGAGGAGCAAAGTATACAGTGCTGAGCATTGAAAAACTGGAAAAGTTACCATTCACAGTGGCAGAAAAACCAGCTACAGAATGGCTCATTCATGGCAAAATTACATTACCTGTGACTACTTTTCAGTTTCAGTATTGCCTCACACAAATGCAAGCAGGCAAATATGAAAGGTTGGGTAAGGAATACATTAAGACATCTTGGGATTTACTGTATACATATAGATGTTGGAGTGGGGATCGTGAAGTGTTTTTGAGCGGTACACACTTTAAACGTGCACTGAGCGGTTCACTTATATGTCGGGACATTTCTTTACACGGGGCTTGTAATGGTTCTGTGGCAAATTTGTCTTGCCATCAGCAGGGTACACCAACTGCTGTGGTTAATCCAACGTTTGGACAACTTTCTAATGGGAGTTACCTCATGTTGAATGATCAGAGTTGCTGCGGCATGTTGCCAGGCATCCCATATCTAGTAACGGTCAACTCCAGGGTCACTTGCTGTATGCAAGTATTGTTTCCCCCAATAGACACAAACAGGGAGTCGCCTTTGTGGCCTTCGCTGAACGTCTCTTTTATAAGATTTGATACTTTAAGCAGAATGAAAGCCATGCTTTTACAGCAAACAGTGCCTTTGACCTCGGCCAAAGAAACCTATGATCTACAAGTAGCAAGGACTTCGGCTGAGATACAGACTTTAATACGTACAAACTGCCCTATACATTTCGTAGAAATGATAACACGTATCTTCAACATGTCTGATACAAGTGGAATTGTACATATATTTAAGAGCATCTGTACCGGTCTGTTAGCACCTTTCCAGGCAATACTCGGAATCATCCCGAACTTTGCACATTCGGTGTTTGGTGGCATACCATTAATTCTAGCACTTGTTGCCGGAATTCTATTTCTCTTCCTGCTATTACGCTATGGCCAGCCTATTCGCAGACATCACTCCGAGCGAAATGGAGAAAGCTCTCCTTGAACGAAAGTGCCGTGAGCGAATAGTACTGCTTTTGGGCATGACTCGTCTACGGGAACTTAATAACACGTGGTTCCTGTCATTCAGACCAATCTGGCAAGATTGCATCTTACCTGTTCTACGATGCCTGCTATGCGGTGAAGAATGTGTGTTGGACACCTGTCTAACATTTCCATCAGCTACGCCAACGGATGTCGATACTCTGCTGGTCCCAATAACCGCCCATGCTCTGTGTTGTCCCCAGAGGCTGCCTATCCTGATGTCAGCATTCATTGAGATCTCACAGATGCTTCCGGCTGCTGCTGAGGTACGAGAAAGATCTACAGGCACACAGGTAACAACGGACGCGAACATTGCTGCGGCAACCTATGCTGAAAGCAATGCTTCACATCTCTGTGCAATTAATCTACTACACGAGGTGTTCCAACTGACACCAACTTCACTGGACGATGTTTTGTCTACAGAAATAGATGATCTCATGTTTACACCAGACCCGTAAACTGACTCTGATTCAGCCCACAGTGTTCCAGAGATGCAGTAACAATTTGGCCTTCATACTTCAAAAACTTGGAACTCTTCCAAAAATTGAACTTCTTCCCATTTTTTTCGAACTAAAATGGCACTTCAATCTGCTTCAAGTAGAACTAGCCTTATAGTACAGACTTCGCGGTACTTCCTCAGACACTTTTTTCATCGTGTTAGTCTAAACAAGTTCATTAATTTCCATGACATGAAATGACTTTTGATTTTGAAAAAACGTATCGATCATTTTTTTGTCACATGTAAATATTACTGCTTATTTCGTTCAAATTGCATTTTTATTTTTAAAAATATGCCTGAAATGAAAAGCAATGCTTAAAATGTACAGTACCTTTTGCATTCTAATGGGTTTTTTAAATGCCTTTTTAAACGGTTTTAAGAAATATTTTAGCAATATGCGGTACTCCATGTAATGTTTAGCATTTTAAATGTTTAGCATTTTAGTATTATCGTACACACGAAAGTGGAGTGGGTGTTGTATTCCTCTTAGGGTGTCCATACACGGGCTTTCCTGTATCATGTCCTTATATAGGCACGATTCGCCCTGCCCTTATATAGGCATAAAATCCCAGTCCTTATTTAGGCATTAAACCGTGCACTCCAAATACAGGCATGGTCTCCGACATCCGTCCACCCTAACGTCACAACGAGTTCTTGAAGAACAGACCCTTAGGCTTCGGGAATTTCCCTAGCACAGGACTATTGATTTCTTCAAGGACTCATCTATTATGCATGAACCATTATACCTTAGGGGTTCATTCATGACGTCTTCCGCTGTCTGATTCACGTCAATGCTAACATTCTGAGGTACCTCTCAGGTATAAATATACCTTCCCTAGCCCTTGTAAACTAGAGGAGACCTCGACTTCAGAGGAGCCCGTTTCCCGGCCTGACGCACTGAGAAGACGCTGTCATCCCTGCACGCAGAGAGTCCAGCTTCCAGTGATCTAACTTCCCTTGCGGGGTGTTGGAGTTCGAGTCTGGCAAAGAGATTCCCACCTCTCTCATTCTTAAGGTATGGAGCTGACTAAAACCTAGAGGGACTCTTGGCATACTTGGCATACTAGGCATACTAGACTTAACATACTCTTAGTATACCATAGTAAGGAATACTTCACCTACTTCATACCTCTCCCTACACCTAGGTTAGGTTAGGCACATTGGGGTAGAACTAGCTTAGAAACGCATCGTATGAGTACTCGCATTTTTTAGTCTGTGTTATTTATGTGAATGAATATCTGCTAAAAGATAATGCTATCGCAGTATTATTTATTTCTACTGCTTATGCTGTACATTATTTATCTTGCATACTGTCTTGTGATCGTAACTGCACATTTAACTTACACAAGAAACAAGACTGTTCAATAAACCTTTTATTGAAACGCCCATCTATTTCTTTCTGTGTAACTTTGAGGAAAACTAAGCATGCACGATTGAGCTGAGTGAAATAGTTATCTATTGTTTCCACGACTCTGGGACACGTTCTGATTCTAAAGGGAAACAAAGTTGTCATGTTTTGCGGCTGCCAGAAACTACTCCCTTCTTGTCGTCAAGGAGTTTCTAGTGGCCTCTGAGCTAGCTGGCACAAGTAATTAAGTTTAATATACTCGATAGGGACATACGGACCTTAGTCCTATGTCAAACCTATAGGGGATATTATTCCAATGCGCAGAGCCTATTAGGGAAATAGGAGCTACACTACACAACATTCACTCCACTGTATGCCCTTCCATTCTATGCCATTGTACTCCACTCTCTGACATGCCACTACACTCCACTCTACGACACGCGACTCCATTCTAAGATCCTCTATACTCGTCCACTCCATGACACTCTACTCCACTCTGTCACTCCACTCTACAACACTCTACTCCACTCTGTGCAGCTCTACAACACTTTAATCCATCTTACCATATGCCTCTCTAATCTATTCTACTGCACTTCACTCCACTCTACTCCACTCTACACACAACACTTTACTCCACTCTATGCCACTGTACAACACCCCACTCTGTGCAACTCCACTCCACTGTACTCCACTCCATTCCACTCCACTCTACAATCCTCGCCACCCCTCCACTCTATGACACTCCACTCCACTGTATGCCACTCCACTCTACACCACTCTACTCCACTCTATGGCACTCTGACACTCTACGCCACTCTGTGCCATTCTACAGCCCTCTACTCTACCCTGTGACACTTTAGGCATCTCCCTCTACGCCACTCCATGCTACTTTACTCCACTCTACTCTATGACACAATACTCCACTCTACTCCACTACTTCACTCTATGCCACTCCACTCTACATTCATAATGAACTATAACCTACCTTGAAAGTACTGCTTGCCAAAAAACCAATAAAAGTAGTCAAAAGCATAATAAACAACATCATATGAGTTGAAACATTTTTTACAAATAAAAAAAATCTAATTCAATGAAAAAAACAAAGGTTTAAGATTAGTTATATTTAGGAAAACTTAATTTATTATTTCTATACAAAGCCAACTTAAACAATACAATCCTTAGAAATTCTAAAGTTAAAGTTATAACTTTGAGTTATAATTTCCTCCTCACCCAAAAATTAATATAACTTACACACCTCCATACACAGTATTGTCAACTCACTAGCCACAGTAAATGAACAACTCATGCCTTTTCCATGTACTCCTTACAGCCTTTCATATTGAAACACTTTTAGCGTGTTAAATAGCAGCATTCATAACAAGACGCATGACATCACAAATTACATCATTTATGAGAACACTGTGCATGGTAGAGAGGTGAGTTATAATTCATAACTTTAGAATTTCTAAAGTATGTGTAGTTTTAGTTGGTTTTCTATAGAAATAATAAAGTTTTCCTGACTATATACTTAAACCTTTGTCTTTTTGGGAAAAAGATACACTGACACACACACACAATATGGCAACATATCTGTGCAATTCTAGAGGTAATTTGCAAAACGGTTCTGATAAATGAGGTACACCTGAGCAGTCTTTACCTGGTACCTGTTTTAATAAACCTAGAGCAGGGTCTTTCCTAGGTGTTTTATCATAGAATATAGTGGGAATTACGCAATGTTTAGGAGACAGTGCGCAGTAGGACGTGGTAGGTTTTTATTCAATACTCTGATTCTAAGAATCCTGAGTTTGAGATTTTATAGACAAAGAGGTACATGCAGTGTCTTTCATGTTTGACATTTCCTAAAATTAATGGGACGGTATGTTAGTTTGAGCACCTGGGTGGCATTTTGGTTGGCTGGTCACAAAAATTATTGATACAGATACCAATAATGCCCTTTATTTGAAACTAACTGCAATCAGCAGAAGGCCAAAATTCCCATCATTTTACTGGGCATAACACAAGAATAGAACCCATTGGAGACTTGTGGACACTCTGTTTTATGACATCTGATTTAGCGCTTATTGGCAACTTACAGAATACTTTGAGAAATGTAATTCCCTGATTCCAGGGAAGACTTAAATTTGCATAGGGTTAGATTGTGGGAATTCTATACATGTTTTTCCTGAAACGAAATCTTCTAAATTATAAAAGCATCTGGAAAAACTTACAAATTTCCAAATTAAACATATTAAATGCTTAATTACCTGAGAACAAAGCAGTACCTTCAGTATGGGATTAGGTATTCACTAATAGATTATATCACAGCATCAGTAGATTTGTGGTACAAAGTTGCCAATGTTCAGGTCACTTTCCAAGTAGAAGGTGATTATATAACTTTCAGGTGACATGCATCCCTCCCAATGAGTTCTGCTGTTGTTGATTAGCTGTGGCAAAAAGTCAGACAAACCTGTCAGATAATCGCTTACATCTGCAGGTGACATTGCAGAGCCCCACCCTAAACCATGAATTAGTACACACCCAAATAATCTTATTTTTAATGCATTATAAATCTATATGTATTATGTGCTTTTCGCAAATAAATGAAATGAATCCAAATTAGCATCATAATAATAAACACCCCAGGAATCAAAAATAAGGGCGAGGGCTAAATACACTGGAAACATCTATACGATTAGTAAAACCCCTAAATTGCTTCTGGGCATATTCACAATGGTAATTTAATCATAAATTTATGTTTATCACTGAATCTACCATATTTACACCTGTCAGGAATTCATAGGATTTTGGCAGACGTAAGCCCATTTACGTCACAAGTGCCGAGTTCTCTGCGTCCGTAAATCTTACTAAAGAGTTGGGAAGAGCCATTCCAGCTCATGGTTTGCCTAGTATCAATCAATCAAATAAACTTTATTCGATTTTTAAGTTAAAAAATCATAAAAGTCACACATTTTAGAAATATACAATCTAATATTTAAAAAAGACTAATACCTTACATGATTACATCTTTATATATCACTAAAATCTTATAAAAAACATATCATCAGTTAATTAATACAGCAATTGTTCTATACATTAGTCGGCCTCATGATGTGTTTCCCATATTATACTTTTCCTTTTTTTCAATATGGACTTCAAGAGTCCAGTCATAGCTCCCACACAATAAACATTATCCAATCTTTGTAGATAAAGGTAGGCAGGGCGACATTGCCTCCAGCCCCCACCCTTCAGCATTGGCAAAATCCATCTAGATCTTTCTACTCTGTAAAATTTGCAGAATAAAATCACATGTATTGTCGTCTGAGGGGACATTTCATCACAGGGGCACATACAAAGCTCACTATTCCAATCATTTTGTGTAGGGAAGCTGACTAATCGATGAAAGCTGTCAAATCTTAATCTTGTAAGGACAAACCTATCGTATCTTCCTGTACACCATTCCAAATAAGGTTGAATAGTGGGGTATACAAGGGTTAACTGATGTTCAATAACTGTGCTTTTGTGCATTTCTGAGGCCGCCCTTAATGACTCTAGATGACCCTGACAAAAAGCTCTAAAATCCTTCCTAGAAATTGTAGTCAGTGTACTGGGGTTACTATAAAAGTCAGGTTTACCCACATCTGTTAAAAAGTTTCTTATATACCTTAACCACATAATCTTGTTTGCATGGGTTAAACTCATGGCATCTCTTATAATCTCTCTGTTTAACTCTGTATTATGTGACGTCCAGACTCTATGCCATAACAACAAGGGCTGCATCTTAATCAAATCAGAAATATAAAAAATCCCCAGCTCGTTGTGGCAGTTATAAACGGACATACTCTGTGGTATTGCTAGTATAAACCGTAAAAACTTATTTTCCTCTTTTTGTAGTATGTCTGCATCCTGGTAACCCCAGACACCGGCCCCATACATCGCTACACTCAAACATTTCGCTTTATAAATTTTAAGGAGAATCCCCGGGGGTCTTTTGCCCATTTTATTCGAAAAATTCATCAATGCCCCAATTGACCTTTTAAAAAGAAGAGTTCTACTATTAACCGCTGGAATCCATGACCCAGCGTGATCGAGTAAGACACCCAAATAGGAAAATGTATTGGTCGCCTCGATCCTAGCCTTACCCAAGGGCAGGCTTTTACAGCTATTTCTCCCCTTTCCACATGTCATCACGTATGTCTTCTTAATATTAAGTTTTAGGCCCCGGTTATCCATAAAATCAATATAAGTTTTAAGAGCGCTCTGGAGACCCAGCTGAGTTCTGGCCATAAGCAGTGCATCATCCGCGTAAAGGAGTGATACTATGGGCTTGTTGTTATAGTGAGGGGGGTCTTTTGTACTGGCCACTAACTCCTCTTCTAATGCGTAGGTATATAAAGAGAAGAGGAACGGAGCCAGGACACACCCCTGCCTCACACCCTTTTCCACCGCAAACGACGCAGTGCATTCGCCCCCGATTCCATGTCTCACTTTTGCTTAGGCCCCCGTATACAATTGCCTTAAAAACCGAATTAAAATTGGGTCTACTTTTAAATCTTGCAATATATCCCAAAGTCTGTTGTGATTTACGCAGTCAAAAGCGGACGTAAGGTCCACAAAAGCTACGTACATTTTCCCTTCTTTAGCTTGGGTATATTTCCCTGATATCATTGTAAAATTCAACACCTGCTCAATAGTCCCTAGCCCTTGTCTAAAACCATACTGCACTTTACATAAAATATTGTTATCCTCGGCCTAAGTTTGTAGTCTATTCAGGACTATTCTACCTACTACCTTAACCAGGGAGTCCAAGAGGGAAATCGGACGATAACACGCGGGGTTATCGCGTTCTCCCTTTTTAAAAATTGGAATAATCACAGATTCAGACCACGTCTTGATGAAGCCCTTCTCACAGCATGCCTTCAAAACCTGTGTCAGCAATGGGGACCAGAGTGCTGGAAGGTTTTTAAATAAATCCATGGGGATGCCGTCTGGTCCAGGCGCCTTCCCACCTTTACTTTCATTAATAGCTGCCGTGACTTCATCTAATGTTACATTAAGCCCTATAGTCACAAAACTATCCATCCCGTCTTGTATCTGCAGATCAGAATCGGTCATGGATGCATCGGCCCCCCGAATGCTGTACACGCTCGAGAAAAATCTGATCCAGGACTCCTCATCTATGGCAACTTCAATCCTAGGTCCCTCATTATTTACAAAAAAAGGGGCATTTACTGCCCGCCAAAACATAGTACAGTCCCTTTTTTTTGAGGCCTCATAGAGTAAGTCCCAAGCCTGTTCTTTTATTTCTTTTTTCCTATTTTTTCTAACCAAATTATAATTCTTTCTGCATGTACTAATTTCCTCCTTATTTCTCACAATTTTGTGGAGGGCACCCTTCAGCAAATTATATGCCTTTGTGCACTTAGTATCAAACCATCCGTTAATCCTTTTGGGGATACCTTCTTTTTACTCCTAAAGAGTTTTGAATCTCCAAAGTAATAATAGAAAAAGCCCTCAAAATGTCACTATAATCTGCGCTCTCTTGAAGACATACCGCTATGTGGTCATTAGCATTAATTATAATTTGTTTCATCACTTCGTCGGCCTTTATATTCCCCCAACGTAAAGAGTAGCCATTCTGGTGTGCTAAAGTAATGTTTTGTGACAATGCCAGATAGCTACTATTTGGTTGTTCAACTAATTTGGGGATAGTTACGCAGATGCTCAAAGGCAAATGATCACTGAGGGCATTGAGATGCGTTTTAAAATTGTCAAACCAGGTTGCATATCTATTGGGGATGATTATAAAATCTATCAATGAGGCTAAACCTCTGCCAACAAACGTTGGAGTAAAATCAACACGTGGAGTACACAAACAGTTTGCAAACCCCAAATCATGTCCTGCCACAAAATCATTAAACATTTCTCCCTTTACATTATGAACAAAATGTGGGGTGTATGCATTTACTTCATCATGTATCCCACACTGCCCATTTTCAGTATTACCACAAATACCAGTATTAAAATCCCGCCACATAGGAAGATCACATCAACGTCATTTGGTACCCTAATTTTAAACATTTCATCGCTAAGCGACTTTATGATTTTACCCAGTTCACCCTGTTCGATGTTATTATAAAAATTCACTATACATAATACCACTGGAGAATTCAAATAAATACCCAGCAATTGATAGTAGCTCGTTGAACTAAGCATTTCTATTTTCCTAACCATAATCAATTTGAGATATATACACTCAAACCTCCTTTATGTCTTCCATGCATGGATCTGACAGCAGGTATATGGAAAGTCTTATAACCATCTAAATTAATCTGCTTCAGTAGCCAGGTCTCCTGAAGGCATAAGATGTCAAAACTATGTATAAAATCTATCCAGATGGAATTATGTACTTTTGATTGTAGGCCAGCAATATTCCAGAATAGCACTCGTATTCCATCAGAAACATAAGCAGTTGGTCTATCAGGGGTGATGGTTCCATTAGTGTGTACGTTTGTCCCACTACCGTTAATGACATTTGTAGAACATCCCACACTAATTTCATCCTCCACTAAGTTATTCACTTCCTCGCTATATTCCTTTATCGTACTGGTGACAAGGTTACACCCCCCATTATCGCACTCTCGTGAAATCGCATTTGATTCTGTGGGTGCGACTTGATCAACACAGTTATACTCATCACCATTAACCAGGAGTCAATCATTCTCATCCAAAGATTGGAGTGGCAAAAATCTATTGGAAACCTCTATACTATGTGCCTGCTTACTTGTGTTCTGCACATGGGGATACCCATCCTGAATCCATTTTGTGGGGCCAGGTTGATAAAAGAAGCTCAAAGGATGTACCTTTATGCCTACTTCCAAGTTACATCTATTATTACCCATCCTTCGGAAAATTTCCCGAACCAAAATAGGACTTCCTAAGGAAAGGACTATGCAGTCCCCTTGTGTGTATTTTCCAATTGTACCCACCCAGGCGACCCGTCTAACCATTTTAAAAGCCGAAAACATATCCTGGGCTAGACCTGTTCTTATTCCCAAGCAATGAATTGTCCTATTCCTCAGTATGTCCCATGTTTCCTTTTCCCCTTCAAGTAACGGGGGAACATTTATCAGCACCACCGTATAAGGTAGCGCCGCAGGGGGTAGATTTAAGATTTGACGATTCCCTAATTGCTCAGGTAATTTAATCTCATCTTTCCCTATATTTGGGCCTATTTCCCTCTGTTGTCTATTACCCTGTCGTATGTCCGTCCTATCAATACTCCTTTCTACCAATTCACTGTTGTTACCATTTGTGTTCAGACGGCGTGGGTTAAGAGTGTCTCCCCTTCTCTCTAGATCTTTTTTATCACCCTTATTATCCACTATAGGGGGCCTGTCTTGATTCTTTACCAGGGATGCCAGGTCCATCTCTATCTTGGCAACTCTTAATTCTATAGCCGCAAATGATTGTTTAATAAAATTACTTAAATCAGCTAGCTCATTCCCTATATTAATTGTGTCTGCGTCATAATTCCCTTTCCCCCTCCTTTTTTTAATTTTCATTGCCATACCTTTGTTTTTAGGCTGTATCAATTTACCGTTTCCCTGTTTATTCTTCACTACAAGTATCTGCGGGGTGGGCTCAGGTAGAGCATTCTGTGTCAGGACCTGTGGGCTACTCGGCCCTTTATTAGGTTTCGGCATGCAGCATCTTTTTGGTGGAGGGGACCGCTCTGCATCCAGATCACTGATGATAATCTCTTCACCAATAACCTGGATGCAACCATTTGTGGGCTCCCTATTAGGGTTTCCTAAAAGCCCCTTCTCCCCCTCCTCTTCAATCCCCGTCTGTTGTAAAGTAGTGGTCTTACTTGTAGTAACCACTTCCTGGGGGTTCCCTTTTAGGGACTCCTCAACCGTAGATATTTGTTTATCCAAAGCTCCAACCGCCCCCTTTAGATATTTCAAAATGGTTTTATTCACATCTTCTGATTTGCCACCCGCTTGCCCTAGGCTCGCGTTTTGAATTTTCCTCTTCCCCATTATACTGCCTCTTAATATTAGAACACTAATATACTCTTTCCGCTACACAACACGCAATAACTGCCTAATACTAGAAAAGAGTAATTTAAACTACAGAAGCAAAGATTACACCCCCTACCGTTATTAAATACTAAAGGGGAGGAATTCTTGCAGATTCAAACAATTGAACATTCAATTAGAGATTAGAGATTAGAGATTAAAGGGGCTCAAAAAGCACACATACAGTTCAGTCCAAAAGACCTGGCCCAGCCCAGCCTCCTCCGGTCTCTGACGGGCTAAGACGGGCCCGTCTTGGCCCGGTCTTCGCCCGTGCTGAGCCCACGCGTGTCCCGCGTCGCGTGACACGCTCTGTGCCTTCGTAGCGTCCTCCAGGGAGCGGGGAAAAAGTCCAGGAGTGCTAGTTCAGGGCCAGGGACAGCAATAAAGTGGCAAGTGCAATTCGTAGCAGAGCGGTCTCCCGCGTCGCGGGACCGGCTCTGTGCCTTCGTAGCGTCCTCCAGGGAGCGGGGAAAAAGTCCAGGAGTGCTAGTTCAGGGACAGCAATAAAGTGGCAAGTGCAATTCGTAGCAGAGCGGTCTCCCGCGTCGCGGGACCAGCTCTGTGCCTTCGTAGCGTCCTCCAGGGAGCGGGGCAAAAGTCCAGGAGTGCTAGTTCAGGGCCAGGGCCAGCAATAAAGTGGCAAGTGCAATTCGTAGCAGAGTGGTCTCCCGCGTCGCGGGACCAGCTCTGTGCCTTCGTAGCGTCCTCCAGGGAGCGGGGCAAAAGTCCAGGAGTGCTAGTTCAGGGCCAGGGACAGCAATAAAGTGGCAAGTGCAATTCGTAGCAGAGCGGTCTCCCGCATCGCGGGACCGGCTCTGTGCCTTCGTAGCGTCCTCCAGGGAGCGTGGCAAAAGTCCAGGAGTGCTAGTTCAGGGCCAGGGACAGCAATAAAGTGGCAAGTGCAATTCGTAGCAGAGCGGTCTCCCGTGTCGCGGGACCGGCTCTGTGCCTTCGTAGCGTCCTCCAGGGAGCGGGGCAAAAGTCCAGGAGTGCTAGTTCAGGGCCAGGGACAGCAATAAAGTGGCAAGTGCAATTCGTAGCAGAGCGGTCTCTTTGCCTAGTAAGTTTGTGAATGCTCACATACATTTGTGTGCATTCCAAATCTCCCGATAAAGGTTTGGAGATTTTCTGCAACCATGGGCAGGTTTACCTGTCCTTCCAGATTGAGAAAGAGTACACATCTGCCCGGTATCCTAGGGGTGGAAGGGCTTCTCACATTGAAAATTATTAGGTGTGGGTGTGAAATTCCACTCCGTTTGTGGAATTTGTGGAGTTTTTCTGCTTCAAGCTCCATGTAGTGCGCGGAGTTCCGAAAAAATCCGCTCCATGGAGCTGAGTTTTTCCTCGCTTGCGCTCGCCAACGCTAAAATTTTACCCCAGATCCCACCTCCTGGTGAGATTTCTTAATGTGGGCGGTCGCGGATGTCCACAAGTAAATAGGTGTCCCTTCTGAAAAAAAAATAAAGAGCTTTTTTGTCAAAAGGTAAAGGGAACAAGGAGGGGATTTGATTTATTATATGGTGGTTCTCTCCTCAGTGAAACTGACACAGAGAGTTCCTATGTCCAATCTATAACCAACCCATCATTATGGGTGGGAAGGGAAAAAACCCTTTTTCTTAATACAGCCCTCCCTCACTCTAATAGTGACATGCTTCATCATCGGACTCACCCCAACTCCTAAAGGTGGGGTGGGCTCAACCGTGTTTCAGGGAGCACTTATGAAAAGGTGTATGGGGGCATAACTTTAAAGATAAAATTCCTCACCCACTCCTAAAGTATCCTTTATTGGAGGAGTGGGACGGAAGGTAAAAACACTATATAAGGGTATTTAGGATGTGATGGTCCTATGACCCTAAACTAGACACCAACATGTTTCAGCCCTCTCTAGTGGTCTAGAAAGTGGTCTTGGGCTTTCTTCAGGGTGGGATGCGATGAGGTCATTTTCCCCATAGACGTGAGTGCACTATAGGTACGCAATTGCATATGGCACATTTAATAGTCTTGTTAGTACAAGTCTAATACTTGCCGCTGTTTCTTAAGAGGAATTACCCCACGTTAACAGGGCGTCAGCTCCCTAGGGGGCATGAGGGGGAGGCCTTGTAGTCACACAGTCATCAAAGGTCCGTCCCTGCTACAACCTACTTAGTGCTCTGCTCCCCTGCTTGTCCTGGCCATGACAGCTCACTTTGAGAAACCTTACGTTCAAGCTGAGGAAGCTGCTGGAGCGGCAGAATGAAGCTGCGCCCTCTTGCACCGCGCATGGTGCCATTTGCGCTAATTTTCCAGCGTGGGAAAAACATCCAGCACTAAAAATCATTGTGAACAGCACAACCTAACACACTCTGATTATGGAACTCCGTGTAGCGCTGCGGAGTTGTGGAACTCCGCCCAGACCTAAACATTTTTTTGCCCTGTGGAGGAAAAAAAAGCGCATTGGCACAGGGGATCATATTCTCCCTATGTAGTGTTTTTCTAGAATGGAGAAGTCTACAGAACAGGAATAGGTGACCCGTGCTTAATTTGTATAAGGCATATTTGGGGGAGTTAGTTTAAGTGAATGTGGAAATGGATTTTTATAAATTTTCTTTAAGTAAGTCAGTTTAGATTCTGCTAGATGGAGAAGGGACGTTCCAGAGACTGGAAGCAGCTCTCTTTTCTCTGCCAGAGATGGTAAGAAGAGCTGCGAGGTTAGGAGTGGTCTTCTTGAGATGAATGTGCCTTGTTAGCAAGACATAAGCTTTTGAATGGTATTCTGATGTGTATGTGGAGGAAGTGGAGTTCTAACTGTGTGCCACCTTAGCGTATTAGCGTCTATGAGCAGGCGAGGGCTCTTTGCACTCAGAGCCTGCATTTGTTACTTCTGTTAATATATGAGGAAGCTAATGAGGTGTATCTTTTTAATTTCATCAGCACAGAACTTGCACAGGATCAACCCACAAGTATGTCTCTAGCTAAAGTGAAATGTTGTAGCAAATGGAATAATCCTTCTGTGGCTACTGCAACATGGACAGCAAAAATAGAAGACAATTTATGACATACAATTTTTGGTAGTAGAAATGCAGCTTCAGAGTCCACGTTAATGCAAGCTTCAATTTTAGGATTAGCGCTTCTGTAACGTCCTTAAATTTATTCAGTACACAAAAAAGAGCCACCAATGCCTGTGAGACATGTATCATTATCAAACAGATAGAAAATGTGTGACACACATGACGCTAGACATGACATTATTAAGTACATGTCCAGTGCTGCTGATAATTTTCAGGGTGAAACAATTTAAAGCAATCGTCATACACTTTGTTGTTATTATTTATCTGGTGCATTGCTGTTGTGTCCAGTGTTGTGGAGGTAAATTAGGAGGGAGTTTGAAACCCCACATAGTTCTTAGAAACAGGGCTAAATGACGAGCCAGCTAGATAAACGATTTTGCTGGGACATAAAATATACATAGATGCTCCAATATTTCATCCCTTTCTAGCACAGTGCCAATACTCTGGGAGAAGGGGGCAAGGGGGACTGGCACAGTGGTGGGACTCAGGAAAATCAGCTTTAGTTTAATGGTTTCATAGTTTTAGGAGAGAATGTAGTCTTACGGCTAGAGCGGTTGACCTCAAAGCTGGGGAACCGGGTTCGAGTCTCGGCAGGGACGCTCAACATCCTGTGATTCTGGGCAAGTCACTTAGGGGCATATTCACAAGGACTTATCGCCGAGTTATAGCCACCTTAACGCATCAAAAGTGGAGATAGATTTAACGCCCCATTCACAAGTGGGTGCAAATTGCAGACATCGCCAGTATTCCCGCGATAACTGCCGCAACATTTACCTCCACGGGTGACACCACCAACTAACCCTAATGAGATGCAGAGTAGGCGTTCCCGTGCAAAAACACCACTACACCACTTTCACAACGAACTGCCAGATCTGCGATGCGAACCAAAAACAGGCGATAAGCCGCGGTAGCAGCAGGGCATTAACACCTGCCTTTCGCTGGTGTTAAGCAGGACGACTACCTGCAGCATGAAAGGGAGCCCAGCCAAGAGCCACATCTGAAGACCCACAGATGCCATAGAGACAATGATCATGCAGCTCGGAGACCCATGAGGGCCACAACACCCACCACCACCACCTCCAGGCCCGCCACCACCCCCAGAACCCGCCCCGCCCCCCCCCGGACCACCACAGAGGCAACGTACACAAAGACAGCGGACCCACCTTAAACGCACCAGCCGCACAGACCCAACGCCAGAGGAGGACATTGCCCACTACAGGCCCAAAAGGACAACCATCCCCCGCATCCTGACCCACAGCGCCCACCGGCTGACTGTACCAACACAGCGGACAACCAACATCCCTCCGCAGACAAAGCTGCCGGCTGTGCTGCACATGTTGGCCTCTGGTACCTTCCAACCCACAACTGCCACAGTCGGAGGAGTCTCACAGCCAGCCCTCTCCAAGTTCATCACACCTGTCCTGGATGCCATCATCAGCCTGGTACCCCAGCACCTCCACTCCACCCACACTGCGCAGGAGCAGCTGGAGACCAAGCAAGGCCTCTACGCCATAGCTGGATTCCCTCACGTGTTGGGGGCAATCGACTGCACACATGTACCCCTCGTGATCCCTGCCGACACTGCACACAACTGCCGCAACAGAAAGCACATGCATTCCATCAATGTGCAGGCAATAGTGGACCACCGGGGACCCCTCAACAATGTTGTGGCCAACTCCCCAGGCAGTGTGCATGATTCATACATCTCCCGACAGTCCATCATCAACCAGCGCTCCCAGGATGGCACCTATGGAAATGCATTGCACGTTGGTAAGTACCAAATGAACACACCACACACCTCCACTCCACAGTCATGCAACTCACGACACTGGCAATGGGCACACAGCAAAACTACATGCAACATGCCACACAACATGGCAACCGACCAGATACGACAACTCGACTCCATTGGGAACCTGGGCTTGCCATGCACACAACCCAGCCACGGCATGGCACCACAGTCACACAATAGCAGAATGTGAGGAGAGGCATGGAGCAGGCATGTGCGAGAGCGGCAAGTGACTAATGAATGAGAACCTACCCAATGCCAGGTGTGGCGTGGATGTGCCGGACAGACTTCAGTGTGCAAACCATGGAAATGGCCATGTGGACATTAAAACTGCTGGTGCATGGAGTGTAGTGGCCAGTGGACGCTACCATGTCCCCACAGGCTTTGGGGCAGAATGCGGAAATGTCGCTCGTTATGTCCCCCCCTGTATGCGTGGGCGGAGAGGGTTGGCCCTGCGTACGCCAGGCCTGCGTAAGGGTGTGAATGAAAAGCCCGTCGCCCTGGGCGTGGTTCTCATTAGGAATGGCCAACGTGTCTGCCAGTGCGGTGCCTCTCAGCCCGCCACAAGGACGGCGCCGTGCGTGGCGGGGCCTGCGTCCCTGTGCGCCTGCTGCACCCCGGGCCGCTGGTCCCCAGACCAGTCATGCCTGCCCCAGCGCACCAAGGAGGCTCCGCTCACCTGCCGACACCGGCGTGTGTCAAAGAGGGCCCACCACGTGCCGGTGCAAGCTCCAAGCCCCAGTCCTGCGACCTTTGCAGCCTCTGCAGACCATCGCTGGCCTCCACGACGCTGGCTCACAGTACTCCTTTCTCATTGACATACTCCACCGGCGTACTCTTCAGCCCAGTTGTTGGCACATGTTGTACTGAGTCATGAGTTTTGAATGGCAGTGACCCCAAGTCTGTGGCAGCGTCCACATCACTATACTCCCTCCGATCAGTCAAGCCAAAGTCTGCATCGCAAGCCTGCGACCGTTGTGCCACTAACCCTGTTCAACGCAAGCCTGCAACACGTGGTGCCACTAACCCTGTTCAACGCAAGCCGGCGACACTTGGTGCCACTAACCCTGTTCAACGCAAGCCGGTGACACTTGGATGACGGCTCAGGCCTACACTGCGGTCCAGTAGGTCCCACATGTGGAACTGTGTCTTGAGTTCAGAATGGCAGTGACCAAATGTTAATTGCCGCGTATATATCACTGAACTCCCTTCGATCAGTGTCCCAAACCCTGCATCGCAAGCACACGACACGTGTCTGTGGGCCCGTGCTGACCGCTGCCCCCGGCCTACACTGCGGTCCAGTAGGTCCCACATCCAGCACTTAGTCGTGATTCATGAATGGCAGAGTCCATACCAGTGAACGCATGGAGAGGAGTAAGAGGAAGATGAGGTTCAGTCCGGATGAAAGCCGAATCCTCGTCACGGAGGTGACTGAACACTAGCAACAACTGACCTGGTGCCACTAACCCTGTTCACCGCAAGTCCGCGTCCCGTGGTGCCACTGAACCTGAACTACGCAGGCCGGTGGGACCATCCAACGTAAGCCGGCGACACTTGGATGAGGGCCCCTGCTGACTGCTGCCTCAGGCCTACACTGCGATCCAGTAGGTCCCATATGTGGAACTGTGTGTTGGGTAATTCATGGAGGAGTTCACACCATTGGACACGCCTCATCGCAGGCGGCATCCCCTATCTGCACTGGTGCCACTAACTCTGTGCGCAATGAGTCATGGGCATTGTCTGGTCAAACTTTGGTGGCGTCAGAGTCCATGGCCTGGGGGTTGTCTGCATCATCATCTGGCTGGGACGGACTTGGTGTTCGACATGTGTCTGTTTCATTCATCTCCTCTATAGTGACTGTTTCAGCGTGGTTCTGCCCTCTGCATCATGCCCTGGGGGTACACCTTCCACTGTCCACCGGGACACTCCGCGACACCCCCCTTTGGCATCTACGAGAACCTGCTCTGCTCTCGTGACCCTGCCCCAGTGCACCGCAAGTCAGCGTCCCGTGGCGGTAGGCCCGTGCTGGACGCTGTGCATCCGGGGCCACTAACTCTGTGCAGCTCAAGTCATGGGGCCTTTATGGTTGAATGGTTGTGTCTTTTACGATGTACACTGTTGTATTTTTTTGACTGCACCAAGCACTCCATGACGGCTGGTGTACACACACCCCACACACATCCAACACAGGTGTCATTTGACATGTGAGCCTGCTAATAAAAGTGGCCGGGCGCACGTGCCCGTAGCCATTCACACCATCTAAGCAAGTGTGTCCGTGTGGTCATTATGTCAGCATGATGGGCCCGAGCCCTGCAACATCGCAGTGTGTTGTGTTCAGCGGACGATACCATGTCACCTCAGCAGTGGCTAAGACCTTGGACATGTAGCTTCATCCGCCCCCCCTGCATGCACAAGCGGTGTGTGCTGGGCCGGCGTACGTCAGGTCAGCGCTGGGGTGTGATGATTTTGCAGGGGGCTCAGGGATGGCTCAGGTCTGGCCTTGAGCAGGAAGTGCGGTAAGCGTGTCTCTGTGTTGGACTGTTGTCGCCACCAGGGCCACAGTCGTCGATGTTGCAATGTAGCATGCACCCGGAGGGCGGGCCCGCACGTACGGGGAGATGTAGGAGCGCAAGTCCGCTCGGGGTCTTGGCTCATACATGCCAAGTGTTGTGTGTATCAGTCCTGCGGCTGCATGAGTCAGATGCCTAGCCTCAATCGCAGCGCAATCACAGCCAGCAATGGACTGTACACGTGTGTCCGTCCTGTCCAGACCATTTGCCTACACTCACGTGGCCGCACACCCTCGACGGCCAGCATCACGGTGTTGTTGGCATGCCGCTGGACACGCGCAGACAGGCATGACAATGGTGTGCCGTAGGAGTGCACGTGATGCAACCACGCAGCGCACACAAGTGTGGGGCTTCGTGGGAGGGAGGAGCAGCTGTGAGGCAACGTAACACACAGAGAGGCCGCTCATGTGCCACGTGCTCAGCATATCATCCATGATTCCCTGGGTCGCAGACATCCCACCCCACCCACGACAGGCCTCTGCACATCTCCTGTATGCAAGCAGATGGTAAACTGACTGTAGGGATGAAAGGTCCTTTGTCTGAACTATCAGGCGGAAGCACATCTGCAGCTCCGAGCTGGGACTTGCATGTGCCCAGCACCCCCTGACAGAAACGATAGCATTTGCTGATGACTTCCACACTACGCACTGCCCGACGTGAGACCAACATGTACACATCCCACACACAGAAGTCCTTGGTCATAGTTGACGTGCGTGAAATGGCCTTCACACGTACTCCCACCCCATCCCAGGCCTGCACCCATTGCACAGAGACACTGCTCATTGATCCGAGCTGTGGCATTTCATCCACAGGACTGGCGCGAGTCAGCACAGTGCCGCTTCAAGCAGAGCCACTGACGCAATGGCAGACCATCCCGGACACATGCACAACCCCAGTCACGTGGACCGGTACCGTGCATGTCTGCTGCATGTACTGGGGGCACTGCCATTGGCAGTGCTGCGGATCAGTTACCGGCTAAACTTCCGCCTTGCCAACGTCACCTGCGTTCAGCCTGTGTTGCATTGTCACTTGTGCATATTCGAGTGGACCATGGATGTCTGCCTCTCCAACGTAACGGTAGCTGAACTGGATTTCAATGTGTGTGTGCGCCCCCTGTTGGCCCACGACCAGGAGTGTCACCATGATGCCCGTTTACGGCATGCCTGGATGATTGGCATGCATGCTGGCAACTGGACCTGGGAGATTGCACGACTCGTCTTGTGCAGTGACCACATTGAGCCGCCCCCCTATTGGGCTTTAGTGCCAATTGGGGCCAGGGGTTTGGAGTCAGCACATCTGTCCGGGACAGCTGATGGGTTACGTCGCCGACATGTTAGATCTAGTCGACAACGAGCTCTTATTGGAAGTGTTGGCCGACGCTGCTGCACTCGCGTTCATGGACGAGTGACAACGTACCTGCAGCCACAACTGAATGTGACCCATTGCACATGTCCCGACGCCTGGTTGCATGTTGGGGATCTGGTCACATGTCCCAAGATGACAGTGGACATGGCTGCATTGGCCTGGACTTCGGATACATGCGCGGACAACCAACGCGCATTGGCACTGACTTGTGTGGGTGATGGACTCCCCCGGGGTGGACATGGGTGCTTTGCAACGTTCATCATTCAGACATGCTGCTGCATTGGTCTGTATGTTGTGCACTTCTCTTGGCCGTACTGACACGCAATTGTTGATGGAGCTTCCGCACCTTCACTTGTCTCCAACTGTGATGTGTGTTGATATGTCCCTGTTTCATGCTTTGCTAGATGTGTATGGCCATTTACCGGCCACAAGCGGATGCACTTGTGTCCTGTGTTTGGTTGTGCAAATGTTGGTGTTTGTACCACTTTGTGTTCGATGTTGGGGTGCTCTGCTTCCTATGTGTGTGTGCTGCATTGTGTGTGAGTTGGCCCTTCAGCTCTGATTTGGCTCACCCTTCTCCCTTTCAGGCAGTGTGGGTTTCACTTCTGTGCTTGTTCAGTGGTGTGGTATTGCCGACTTGTGTGACTTGTGCTCTTGGTTGGAGTTGTTACTCTTGGGCATGGTTTGTCTGCAGTTGTGCTGTGCTTAATTGTGCATGTGTGCCATTGTGCCCATCTCCCCCCGTACCCCCAGTCCCTGGTCGTTCCTCTCCCTGTTGCTGTTGTGTCTGTTGATTTTGAGCAGTTTCTGGTCCTCGACTCCTGCCACCATCTCCAGACTGATGTGGTGAACACCATTTCCTCCATGTCATCCAGCTCCTGGTGTGGCGCTGGACTCCCACCTCCGGTGTGCATTGCTGCCTTCTGGTTGTTGGCGTGTTTCTGCTTGTTTTTGCGTTTCGCATCATTCCAGCTGTTCTGGTTTTCTTCCATTGTCCTCCTCCGCTCTCCGGCGGCATTCACCTTGTCCACGATGGACTGCCATGTACAATGTTTTGTTGCCAATGGGACTTGTGGGGTTGTGTACTTGCTCCGACTACCTCCATTGTGCTTCGCTGTTGTTTTCTGTTTGGTTTGTCTTTCTTTTTCCTGCTTTTGTTGTGCTTATTCCCGCCTGCCGTGTGTGTGTCATGGGCCAGGCGCTGCTTATCGCTGCTTTCCTCATCGCGGATGGGCTCATCGCATGTTTTTTTGCATTGGGGTTTGTGTTTTTATCTCCGTCGCGGTGGTTGTATGGCGGACATTGGCCGCGTTTTCGGCAGACTATCGCATGGTACCGCCGTGTTGTGAATTCCATGTTAACACAGGGTTATTTTCCCGCGATAGACTGCGATTTGTAAAGTTGCGTTAACATTTTTTGGGGATGTTTAGCGCATTTCTTGTGAATATCCCCCTTAATCTCCCGGTCCCTAACAAAAATGAATGTGTCCATCTGTAACGAAACTGGTGCTCATGTAAAGCGCTCTGATACCTGATATCTTCAGTCGAGTTCGTGCTATATAAAAAAAATAAAAAAAAAAATAAATAAGAGTTCAGTGCATTCATGGATCCTGATAAATCAATGCCCAAGAAGTACACAGATGCATCCACAATTGTTATTGCTATTTTAGTCCTTACTTCCCCACCTGATCTTTCAGGCAACATTTGTAATCAATCAGTATCATTCGCTTTCAATCAGAGGTTGATATGGGTCAGAGGGCTCATGGCTCCGTGATAGAGAAGTTGGAAAGAACAGACTCTGCAGGCGCCAACAGGACTCGGGCATGCCGCAGAGTATGGCGGTTGTGCCGGTCCCCATGCGGAGGTGGAGGGGGCGGGGCGGGCATCGCGCATAGAGTGACGTGATCAGAGCCCTGCCTCGCCTCTCCCCACTGATTGTCCCGCAAACATAGGTGACCTGGAAGCGCTCAAGTGCTTCCGGGTCACGAAACCAGAATCAAGCCAGGAAGCCAGATTCAGCTGGGTTAAAAGGGACTGTGGAGCGGCAGGACGGCCTTTCGCGTCGCCGCTCCACCGCCAGGCAACAACTCCAGATGGTCTCCAGGACGGAGACCACATCGCGTTTTTCTTTTCTTTCTTTTCCCCTTTCTTTAGTTTTTTGCAGGTTCTGCAGTTACGGCGACTGGAGCATCTCAGCTGTTTTGTGCAGTCCCCCTGAAGCTGGGAGCCACGCTGGCTGAGTGTATACTCGCCAGCCCTGCACGATTGGTGTTGCAGTGGTGGCTCCCGCTGAAGCAGTGAGGGTGCACTAAGCAGGACAGCTCGGATTTTGCGTCAGCTGTCAGAGTGAAGGTGAAGGGAAAGGGGGGATTTTGCTGATATAGTGTGGCTTTTGTGGGGACTGTAGTCCTAAGGTGCAGCAAAGGGTAGGATTGCTTAGGCTGTGTGGTTTTCAGGGCACCCTAGAGCAGTGAACTCGTTTTGGGGGATTACCTGTATGGCGCCGTGAGTTTTTTGTTGGGGAATTGCATTTTCCTTGTGCGCTGAGGGCGGTGGTAACAGCCATTTACCCTTGGGCAGGCAGTGATCGGTTGGAGGCGTTTTTTGTGTGGACCTCTTTTATTCTGAGGTTGTGGGGCAGTAGTAGGCTGAAGGGCCAGTGGCTTTTTGTTGTTTAACCGATCGGCGAACAGAAGGGTTTTGTAGGCTGCTTTTAAAGACTGAGGGACACGAGGGGTGCGTGATGGTGCCAAAACCAAGGAAGGGCAAAAAGCGCTCGCGAATGGATGCGTTTATGGAAGCAATGATGCAAAAAATGGAGGATATGGGGCAGTCTCTAGCAGAGTTTAGAAGCCGAGTGGACGGTCAGAAAGGGGCGGAGGAAATGTCCAGACGGGCAGGGATGGCCCCTAGGGCGGCATTCCCTCCGTTACCCAAGAGGTCTAGAGCCAAGCGGGTTGGTGATGGTACACCGTCCCCCCTGAGGGCATTGGAGACTGGGGCAGCAGTTCTGTCAGAGCCAGTAGTAGAGGTTCCAGCAGTTGGGGGAGGCGGGCCAATGCCACCAGCCGTTCCGCCAGGTGCCGGGGGGGGGCGGGAGGGGGCAGGCAGCCAAGTACACCTGGGGCCGCCCCTATGGCACCGGGTCCTTCTGGTAGTGCGCCTGGGCAACCAGATTTAGTGGTCAATTTGGCAGCGGTGATTCCCTGGTTAGCCAAGGCAGAAACTTGGACTCCGGCGGTGGGCTCTGGGGCTTTGTTGGATGAGGGTAGTGTGCTGGAGAAGGCCAGGATATTGGTGGCGCAGTTTGAGGGGTCTAAACCAGGGGAGGGCAGAATGTGCCAGTTGGGAACACTGCGGCTAGCGGGGCAGCAGCTAACACGACTGGTCAAGATCCCCATAAAGCAAGTACGCCAGCGGAGGAGGATAAAGCCAAGAAGCAAGAGGCGGCAGCAACAGGTATGACACAGGTGTTACCAAGCCTAGGTTTGGGCGAATTGCGCTCCTCCAGGGATCAATTGGGGAGACATATCTCAGAGTAGGTGAGAGAAAAGATTTGGAAAGGGGAATATGTAAATATGTTTGTTCTGTTAGTTGACAACGCAGATTAGGAGGAGGCAAAAAAGAACATAGAGTGGGTGCACCCAAGGGAATGGTCTAGTTGGACCCAAAGAAAAAGATTGAGGAGACACCGGTTAACTGGTTCAAGGGTTTCTCTAACTATACAGCAATAATGGCTGAACGTTTCATGGGTTTAGATGTGCAGATGGCATGCTACCAAAATAGGATAGCTTGTGCGCATGACGAGTATGGTGGTGTGAGTTGGAAGGAGTACGATAAGGAGTTCAGGAGGCCGAAAGCTACCGTCCCAGGCCTCATTTGGGACCAAATCGATGTCATCATGTGGCTGCGGCACATGAAGTCCATGCCCCACAGCAACACGCAGGGACAGTCCTTTCGGTCTGGCCCTCCAATTAACACGGGGGAAGGGGCATGTTGGGATTATAACAAACGGACATGCGCCAGAGCACCAGGCACATGCAAATTTAAGCATGCATGTTCTTTCTCTGGTCACGCCTCACATCCAGAGTCCAAATGTTCTAAAAAATCAAAGGACAAGGGAGGTTAGAAGCAAGAATGAGGGTGTAACCCTCACCAAGGCCCACTCTCCAATCATAACAAGTGCCCTGATCCCATGGTTAAATAAGTACAGCTGCCCTAATTCAGCGCAGATCCTATTAGAAGGTTTCAGAGATGGCTTTAGAATTCCTGCACCTGGTTACTTGGGGGTGTCCCATTGCCGCAACCAATTATCTGTAAGATCCAACAACTGGATTGCGGCAGCAAAAATAGCAAAAGAACTGAGGTTGGGAAGGGTGGCTGGTCCATTTGATCAAATACTGGTGGAGGGATTTGTCTGCTCCCCGTTGGGGGTAGTGCCCAAGAAAGACCTGGGGGAATCCGTTTAATTCACAATATGTCAGCTCCTAGGGGTCAGTCATTGAAAGACACCATCAATGGGGACCTATGCACGGTCAGATATACTTCTTTTGGTCAGACAATTGAAATGTTGAGGGAACTGGGACCGGGCGCACTTCTAGCAAAATCTGACATTGAATCAGCTTTTCGCCTATTGCCAGTGCACCCTCAGGATTTCTGCTTGCTGGGTTTTCAGCTGCAAGGTAAATATTACATGGACAAATGCATGCCCATGGGATGTTCTGTTTCCTGCTCCTGCTTTGAGAAATTCAGTTCTTTCCCGGAGTGGGTTTTCAGGCAGGTGACGGGGCACCAAACAGTGTTACATTACCTGGACGACTTCCTTTTCTTGGGAGCGCCGAGCTCTCAGGAATGTGGCAGGGCATTGCAGGATTTTTGCGCACTCATGCATGAATTTGGTGTCCCTTTGGCATGAGACAAGACAGTGAGTCCGGCTACAGAGATTGAATTCCTAGGCATTGAACTGGATTCAGTGAATGGGGTGTCACGACTCCCCCAGGGCAAAATCTTGGCTTTCACCTTAGAACTACAGGAATGTTTAAGAAAAGAGAAGGTTACCCTGCACCAGCTACAAAAGATGGTGGGACAGTTGAATTTTGCATTAAAAATCATTCCCATGGCACGCCCATTCTCACGCAGCATCGCACAAGCAATGTCAGGTCTCATGGAGAAACATCACCACACCAGGTTGTCCGGTGAAGTCCGGCAGGACATGCGTATTTGGATGGCATTTCTGCGTGATTTCAATGGCAATCTAGTGTGGCCCAGCCCTGCTAGATCCAGCCCTGAGATGGGTCTAATGACCGATGCAGCAGGTAGCGAGGGTTTTGGTGCCATTCTAGGCACGGCATGGTCAGCACAGCGTTGGCCAGCATGGTGGGTGGAGTCCGGGCTGACAGGTAACATTGGCTTCCTGGAATTGTTTCCCATCCTGGTGGCATTATGCATTTGGCCAGAACAGCTGCGGAATCAATCTGTGATCTTTTGGTCTGACAACATGTCTGTGGTGGAGTGCATTAACAACCAATCGGCTAAGTGTAAAATGATACTGTGGCTGTTGAAAGAAATAATACTCACATGCATGAGGTTGAATGTACTGTTTAAGGCAAAACATATCCCAGGTGTGTTGAATCATGCTGCTGATGCACTCTATCACTTTAAGATGCAGGTGTTCAGGTCCCACCACCCTGGAGCAGCAGAGAACCCAACACCTTTCCCAGACCAGCTTCAGCAACTTGATGCCCCAGCTGTCGGACCTCGTGACAGCTAGTCTAGCACCCAGGACCAGGCGGGCCTATGAGGGGGCCTTTGGTGCCTACTGCATTTTCTTGGGGGGTGAATGGGAGGGGGCATGGCATGAAGCATCGGCGGTGGATTCATTTCTGAGGGCAACGAGGGACGGGGCGCACCGTGGCATGCGCAAGGCGCCACATGGCAGCAGTCTCCTTCTTTGCAAAAATGCAGGGCCGGCACGATCCCACCAACACATTCATAGTTCAAAGAGCTTTATGGGGGTGGCAGCGCTTGCAAGGTCCCCAACCAGATGTTAGGCGCCCAATAGGCATCGACACTGGCAGCATTACTTGGGGCATTAGATCAGGTTTGTAAATCATCAGAGGAAGTGCTTCTTTTTAGAGCAGCTTTTACTCTGGCTTTCTACGGCGCTTTCAGGGTGGGGTAACTGGTGGCGAGGAATAAGCAAGACTGGCACAGGGGCTGCAATTCGGCCACATGAGGGTGCATGGAGGATCGCTATTTGTATCCATCCCTAGGTCTAAGACCGATCAGGGCGGTAGAGGGGACTAAATTATTCAGCAAAAAGCACAAGGGAGTGTTTGCTGCCCCATTACCAATCTTGAAGCATTCATTGCACACAGGCCACAGGCTGCAAGGGGTCCATTAATAATTCACGGCGATGGAACCCCGCTCACTAAATTTAATTTCGGTAGAGTCATGAGTGCGGCCCTCAGGGTGGCCGGTTTGGACCCAGCAAGGTTTGGTACCCACTCTTTTCGGATAGGGGCCGCCACTGAGACCGCGACCAGGGGCCTATCAGGGAGCGTGGTCCAGAGGATTGGTTGGTGATCCTCAGACTGTTACAAGTGCTATGTGCATCTACACATGCTGTAAAAAGGACTGCTATGCGTTACTGACGGTGTCTTTATCTTTGGTTTGCAGTTTCCATGTCCTGTCTCGTCGGGAGGAAGCTTGCAGCGGTTCATCTGTCGTCGGAGTTTATTGCAGCCCAGGTACCTGCCAGGGGGCGAAGAGAAGTGGAAGTATGGATAGTTGGTCACTCATATGTGAGCAGATTGAAGCAATTTTTCTTTACAGGTAGCTATGCACACCGGGCACGTCAGGCCGGTTTCAATGTTGCTTTGCATGCCCGATGGAGGTTTACGCCTTCACCAACTAAGGGATATGCTGGGGAGTTTACTAGACAAGACTCACATACCCCCTGCAGCGATAATTTTGCATCTGGGGGACAATGATCTGGTTCACCTGGGGAGGAAGGGTGTGGTGGAGGCACTGATCACTGAGGTGGGTTGGCTACCAAGGAGATGCCCACAGGCAGTGTCGGCGTGGTCACACATTGTCCCCAGATCCCAAGGGCGGGGGGGGTGAGTCTGTGTGGGCTTTGAAACATTTGATAAAAAGAATCAACAAGCATATTGATAAATTGTTTCTATCCCCAAAATTGCAGACTATCGCACATGGGTGCATCATGGGGTAGAGGTTTTTTCTGCAGGATGGCGTGCATATCTCAAAAATTGGTAATGAAATGTATCTGGAAAACTTACTTGCCTGGTTAGAAGGAGCACGGAGCAAGGCATGACCTTTAAGTGCAGAGGGGGGGCCAGATAGTCGGTCAACTATCCTGGCCTGTTGCGGTAAGGTCATGATTGGTGGGCATCTTTTACGGTCCTTAGTAGGCATCACCATTGTCAAATGAGGATGCCTGGGGGGCGGGCAGTTGGTCTCTCTTGGAACTCCAGGGGGCAGTTGCAGCCGGTAGGCTGGAAGGGTCGCGGGGGGAGGGGATGTTCCATTTCCGGTAGGCTTTTGGGCCAACCCCCGCACAAGCGCAGTGGCGCAAGAAACTTGTCATGACAGCACAGCCCCTTGGAGATAATGTTGAGGGCGTAGGGTGTGCCCGGGGGAGATAACCTTCTGGCGAACTGGGCCTCCTGCACAAGGTCACTCCGGTAGGAGGGTGGGACCTAGCATGATTTTGGACCAGTCATTGACCTTGCTGTAGGCTCAAACAGGGATACACAGAAAAGGAATAATGTTGATTATTTAGATTATGACAGAAATGGCTATGTATTTGAAACATGTTAATGTTAGCCAACTGGAATACTGTACATATCAATGTAATGGACTGGACTTTTCTGCGTATTGTAAATATTGTAAATATAAAAGTTAATGTTTTGTTATGTTATGAATAAAATACGGCCGGGGTTTTATAACCCTTAACCCAAGCCATCGTGTGTTGCTTCCATTTGATGCCTTGGGGGAAAGTGGAAAGGTCTGTGGTTCCCCTAGGTCAACAGGTGATTTGGTAGAAGGGAATGCCTGGGGGGGTGGGGGGACTCAGCAGTACCTGGCCATATCAGCAGGCGCCAACCAGACTCAGGCATGCCACAGAGTATAGTGGTTGTGCCGGTCCCATGCCGAGGCGGAGGGGGTGGGGCGGGCGTCGTGCATAGAGTGACGCGATCAGTGCCCTACCTCGCCTCTTCCCCTGATTGGCCCGCAAACATAGGTGACCCGGAAACGTTCAATTGCTTCCGGGTCATGAAACCAGAATCAAGCCGGGAATCCGGATTCAGCCGACTTCCCGGCTGCACAGGGTTAAAAGGGGCTGTGGAGCAGCCGGACGGCCTTTCGCGTCGCCGCTCCACTGCCAGGCAACAACTCCACACGGTCTGCAGGACAGAGACCACATCGCGTTTTTCCCCACCCACCATCCCCTGAGGCAGAAGTTAGGATGTTTGCAAGATTTCTTGTTTCTGTGTTGTAATTGTAGTAAATGTTTATAGATGTTTTCGCCAAATGTTTTAAGTAGTGTGTTAACTAATTTCCTTTCAGGGCGGCGTTAGTTGTGGTATTTTTATGTAATTTATGAAGTATCCTTGATCAGGCGGTAAGGTCATGATTGGTGGGCATCTTCTACGGACCTTAGTAGGCATCACCATTGTCAAATGAGGATGCCTGAGGGGGGGGACAGTTGGTCTCTCATGGAACTCCAGGGGGCAGCTACAGCTGGTAGGCTGGAAGGGTGCGGGGGGAGGGGAAGTTCTGCATCCGGTAGGCTTTTGGGCCAACCCCCGCATAAGCGCAGTGGCGCAAGAAACTTGGCATGGCAGCACAGCCCCATGGAGATAATGTTGAGCGTGTAGGGGGTGCCCGGGGGAGATAACCTTCTGGCGAACTGGGCCTCCTGCTCAAGGTCACTCCGGTAGGAGGGTGGGACCTAGCATGATCTTGGACCAGTCATTGACCTTGCCGTAGGCTCAAACAGGGATATGCAGAAAAGGAATAATGTTGATCATTTAGATTATGACAGGAATGGCTATGTATTAGAAACTTGCTAAGGTTAGCCAACTGGAATACTGTACATATCAATGTAATGGACTGGACGTTTCTGCGTATTGTAAATATTGTAAATGTAAAAGTTAATGTTTTGTTATGTAATGGATAAAATACTGCCGGGATTTTACGACCCTTAACCCAAGCCATCGTGTTGCTTCCATTTGATCCCTTGGAGGAAAGTGGAAGGGTCTGTGGTTCTCCTAGGTCAACAGGTGATTTGGTAAAAGGGAATGCCTGGGGGCGGGGGGACTCGGCAGTACCTGGGCATAACTGTTTTAATCTCAACAGCAGATTGAACAGAAGTTGATGTAGAGCACAGTAATCACAATCATAAGAATGATGGAATGTCCAGCTAAAATTCACACTTTGAAAAGGATGTATCTCTTTAATAAAACCTTAGAATTACATGCACACGAAATAGTAAACTGAGTCAAAAGAAATCACAAGTGTTGCACTGTTCACTAAGACTTCTTGACAAAAAACATAAGTACATCAAACAGAGAGGAATCAGTACTCAGTAGACGCTGTACTTAACATTGTTAGGTGGGCTTTTAAGCATCTCCCCAGGTCCTAGCTATAGTGCACCAATGCTTCCCCCATTCTTACACAGTCAAAATCCATGGGGAAGGATCAATGGGGAATACCCCTTCGAAGCATATGGAGTGGGTGACCAATTTTTGTCTCCTCTTTCCCTGAGGATGCAATGGGAATCACGATTTGCAGTCTGGTAAGTTCAAACTGAACCAAAAACAGGTATGCAGGGAAAGTTGAAAAAACAGCTCAAACTGTGAGTATCGGGCAGCTTGTTCAAACAGGTGCATGCCTTTCAGCATTTCAAAGAGGTGTGGTAATAAGAATCCCTTTCTACTAATTTCTTTCCAAGATTCTTATTCTTAGAAATGACTTCTCGAATCTGGCACACTGACTATTCATTGAGTAATGTGTAGCATTATAGATTTGTATTGAAAATGTCAAAATCCAGCCTACAGCTGCAAACATCCTCGGGGATTAGAGAAATTCCATGCAAACGCTGAGAATGTACCTTTGCAAATCACACTCATAATTGGCTGAGGCACGCTCCAGCCAATCACGGTAAAGTGTGTTCTTTCACATCCATGTTGTGCTTTTTTCAACTGGATCTAGAATTAGATCTGGACCTAGAGATGAGGGAGCAGGGTACTCGCCTATTAAAAGGATACTATAATGTATGGGTTTGTAGACAAATTCTGACGGGTAGGCTACCGACCAGCAATGGCATAATTATCCCTAAGCTTTGGTGCCACTCTTTATTACAGCCCTTCTTGATGTAACAATTTGACCAGCAGACCTAGCTTGTCTCTGTGTAGAGAGTTTTTCTTGAATATGTTTTTCTGTGTGCCATTGTAAATAAATAATTTGTTTGATAAATTCATGCAGACTTCCATTACTGGTTCGTTTTGAGCATTGAGACTCCCTGAATTTCGGCTGCATAAGAGTTAGCACGTTATCATTTGTGCTGCAAGGAGCTACAAGAAAGTTGAAAGGTGACTTAAGCTACAGCTGTAGTTTTTTTTTTTTTAAAACATCTTTTTATTGATTTTTCCAGCAGGAAAGTAACATAAGCAGGCTTCAACCAGCCTTACAACGCGACAAAATATCAGCAGTGTGAAAAAAGGCATAATATCCACAACAGTTTACATATCTCATATGCATTTGCATAAATTTAGCTACTAGCTACATCTTATAAGAGTCATGCGTACATTCCCAACTGCACTCTATACATGTCTCGCGTTTACCCTCCGCCCATACCCATGCCCATCCTAGTTTTTGGTTACGTGGCCTATGGATTTTCAGTACTTCCCTCTACTGTTTCGTCTTCAACGGATCGTGCCTGCAGGTATGTTTGCAAGGACTCCCAAATGTCCCTAGGGCGGGACGTGGGTGGCATCAATTGTGCATAAATAGTTAGATCTTCCTGGCAGAATATGAGGTCATTTAGCCAATCTTTGAACTTGGATGCCCATCCCCTTCCCCATCTGCAGGCCACCCTGCGTTTAGCCAGGAGTAAGCCTAGTGACACGTATCTTCTGATTGAGGCTTCAAGATCTTTTGCGTATCCCAGTAGTGAGATGAGAGGAGTGTTAGCTATGTGGGGCCCCGTCATCTAGCTGAGGGCTCCGAGTACTATATCCGAGTATGTCTTAATGGGGGCACATTCCCAGGCTAAATGTAAAAAGTCGGCTCCCTCCTTCCCACACCTGTCGCAATTATCATTTTCCCTTAGATGAAAACGGAATAGTTTTACAGGAGTATAATAGAGGCGGTGAAGGTATTTGAAGTGTATGCTGCTACTGGCCGATATTCGCCCCGTTTGCTGACAGCAGAATGTCCATTGATCATCACTAAGGGGGGTATCCAGGTCTTCCTCCCACCTGGACCGCGCTGTCTGGGCAATGTGTGGGCTGTCTGTCTGGGTGGTCCGGTACAGCAGGGATACCACATGTGCCGGAGTGGACCTTTGGAGTAAGGCGTGCAATGGGGCCAGAATGGGAGGCTCGGCTGGAAAGTCGGGGGTGGCAGTCCTGACATCATGGCGGAGCCGTACATACATAAAGAGCTCCATGGTAGTGGGCTGACAATCTTTAAAAAATTGTTCTCGTGTGCGAAAAGTCCCCCCTTTGTATAATGCCCCCCAGGTCTGAGTTTCAAATTTGTGAAGCATTTATTGACATCTCCCCTCTTGTGTGACTGGGATATCTAAGTGACCTTGTAAGGACAGCAGGGGAGAGTATATCGTATCTACTTTCAGTCAGTTAGCTATAGCCCTCCATGCTCTATTTGTGCATTTCACTGTAGTTGGCTCTTTGCAATTAGGATTAGTCGGTGCACTTATATATGCTGGGTATGGAGTCGGTACCATATGCCAACGTTCTACTGCAAGGTGTGGCATGTACGGTGGTGGATGTATCCAGTATGCAGCGAAATGCGCCTGGGCGCACCAGAAGTACAGCTCCATATCCGGCACCTCAAACCCACCCTTGTCGAAGGGTTGGGTCAATATCTCCCACTTTAGTCTGGGCTGTTTGCCCCCCCCCAGGTCAGTCCGATAAGTTGAGATTTGAGGGTTTTGAAAAAGTGTTTGCTAGGCGCATAGGGAATGTTTATAAAAAGATAGAGCAGCTTAGGGAGAACTGCCATTTTGATCAGTGACACCCGTCCTGCTAGTGAGTGAGGCATAGCAATCCATCTAGTGATGGAATCTATTAATGTATCCAGCACCCTGCCGTAATTGACTCTCATAAGGTGTTAGAAATGGGATTTTTGGTAGGCTTGGGTGTGGGCCAAAGCCAGGCAAAAACCACCACCCTAGTCAGGATAAGGGAGTTACACTCCTAAAATAACCCCTGCTCACCCCCTTGGTAGCTTGGCATGAGCAGTCAGGCTTATCTTAGAGGCATTTGCACATAACCAACAGTAATACAGCATAAGCACTACAAAAGGACACCACACCAGTTTAGAAAAATATCCAATATTTTTATATACTTAAGACAAGACCAAAAACGATAAAAATCCACCATACAGTACTTAAAAATCTTCAGTTATCAAAATATGCTTTAAAAACAGTTCCTTGATGTCGATAGCTCCGTCCGGGGATATCACGGCGTCGTGAGCAAACAAATCCAAACAGTTCTGGCTGACCGCGGCGTCGCGGGCCAGCTACGGTGTCGGGAAGACCCGCAAACAGTACCTTTTAGAAATGCAGGGCGTCGGCGACCTCTCATTGGGCTTCCGAAAGCACGGCGTCCGCAGGAGTCGGTTCCGGAGGTCGGTGCAAGAGTCGTCGGGGCCCTCGAAGTCACACACGTTGCAGATCGATCTCTCTGTTGAAGTCAGGAGCGCTGGCGTCGGCAGGTGCCGGGTGCTGCGGTGCGAAGTGCAGCGGTGCGGCGTGCGTGGCCCTCAGGTCGCGGTGCGAGCAGCGGCTCGGTGGCGGCGTCGGATGGCGTTGTCGGTGAGACCAGGGTCGCGGGGCGAGTTGAAGGCGGTGCTCGTCACGGTGCTGGCAGGTCACGGTGCAAGCATCGGCGTCGTCGTTGCTGAAGCGCTGTCGTTGGCTGACGGACTGGAGTCAATGGCACCTGCGTCGGTAGGCCAAGGCTGCGGTGCGGGATGAGGGCGGTGCGTCGTGTAACTTTACGAGCGGTGCCCTCGAACCACGGTGCAAGCAGCGGCGTAGATTTCGGTGTGGAGCGGCGTCATCGGGGATACAGAGGCGTCGTCGTGAAGCGGTGCGGAGTGCGGTGCCCACAGGTCGCGGTGCGAGCAGTGGCTCGGTGACGGCATCAGCAGGCATCGTCGGTGAGACCAGGGTCGCGGTGCGGCGTTGCGGCAGTGCCCTCTGCGGTGCCAAGGCGTCGTCGCGAAGCGGCGCGGAGTGCGGTGCCCACAGGTCGCGGTGCGAGCAGCGGCTCGGTGGCGGCGTCAGCAGGCATCGTCGGTGAGACCAGGGTTGCGGTGCAGCATTGTGGCGGTGCCCTCTGCGGTGCCTTTGGGACACAGAGTCGGCAGCGTCATCATCGACGTCATCGAGTGGCTTTTCTTCTGTTGCAGCACAAAACACACAGGGGCATATTTACGTTCCCTGGCGCATCCCTGCATATCAGCAGGGATGCGCCAGGGAAAATGCGTCACGCAAGTTTATCCTTGCGCCACATCCGATGCGCCGCATTTACAATGCGGCGCATCATGGCGCAAGGATAAGCAGATGCGTGACGCATCTGCCGGTGGAAGGTTGGCGCAGTGCTGAAGTTGTGTCGCAAGCGCGACGCAACTCCAGCACTGTTCCAACCTTCCCTATCCCTAACATGGTGCGTCAATCCTTACGCCTGCTTGAAGCAGGCGTAAGGATTTGACGCACCAGCGTCGGAAAAGTGACTGCGTGAAATCTTGTAGATTTCACTACGTCACTTTTCCGAGGCGTTCCTGCGCCGGAACGCCCCCCCCCCTGCGCCGGTACCCCACATGAAACCTGACGCAGGTTTCATGTGGCGCAGGGGTTTACTACGTGACGCATCTCCCTAGATGCGTCACGTTGTAAATATAGCACAACGCGGCGCATGGTTTGCGTCGCTGCTGCGTCACATGCGTGACGCAACGGCGGCGCAAAAGTGGCGCAAGGGGCTTGTAAATATGCCCCACAGTCCCCAGTGCTGAGGGCAGAAGAGCTTGAAGTCTTTGTTGTGCCTTAGACTTCTTGAACAGGGGGCAAGCTCTACCTCAAGCCCTTGGAGAAACTCACAAAAGTAGATTGCAGAAAGTCCAGTCCAGGCCTTTCACTGCCCAAGACAGAAGCAGCCACTGCAGGCCAACACAGCATAGCACACAGCAAAGTGGTAGTTCCTCCTCACAGCTTCTCCGGCTCTTCTTCTTGGCAGTCTTCTTGATCCAAAAGAGTTCTAAAGTTCAGGGGTCTGGGCCCCAGTATTTGTATCCAAAAATCCTTTGATCCTCTAGGCAGAGGGTGTCTGTGCCCAGCCAGAACCAGTTCTGCCTTCTCTGGTGTGATTTCCTGGCAGGAGGTGGAGACGGCATTGTCAGAGGCAGACCAGGCCCTTTGAGGTGCAAGGAAATCTCCTCCCCCTTCCCCCATTGTAGCCCAGGTCTATTCAGCCCTTTCCTGACCCACCTAGACTATCTGGAGCCCTCCTGCTCCCCAGCCTTCTGTCATCCAAAACCCAGACAGGCAATCCACATTCCAGCAGAGGCACACGGGATGACTGAGCAAGAAAATACCTACTTTCTAAAAGTGGTATTTTCAAACACAGAATTTAAAAATCACCTTCACTAAAAGATGCATCTTTAGATTCTGAGTTCAGGCATACTAAATTCTATTTTCTTACCGAATTCCCTGGGCCAGTTATGTTTATAAGATGTTATAAACAAACCTCCCATTCTCTCCTATGTGGAACTGGTAGCCTTCCAATAGTGAAAAACGAAATTGGCTGTAATTCACTATCAGGACATGCCACACACACCAGGGCATGTCCCACCTTTCACTTAAACTGCACCCTGCCCACAGGGGTACCTTGGGCCTACCTGAGGGGTGTCTGACATGCAAGAAAAGGGAAGGTTAGGGACCGGCCAGTGTGTGCACTGGCCAAGTCGACATGGCAGTTACAAACTGCGCGCAGACTCTGCAATGGCAGGTCTGAGGTACCTTTTCAGGGCTACTCATGTGGGTGGCACAATCAGTGCTGCAGGCCCACTAGTAGCATTCGAGTTACAGGCCCTGGCACACTCAGTGCACTTTACTGGGGACTAACAAGTAAATCAAATATCCAATCATGGAAACACCAATCCATAACACATTTTACCACAGGACACTTGCACTTTACCACTGATCAGCAGTGAGAAAAGTGCGCAGAAACACTAAGCCAGCACATACAGAGTCAAAACCGGGAGGTCAGAAAGCAAAAACTCAGGGGAAACACGCCAAAAGATGCCAAGTCTAACATAAGGTCTGCCCTGTCTCTAGTGATTACTATCCCAAGGTATTTTATTTCACTATCACACCCGGTTAAGGGGTAGTCTGGGACTTATCTCTTGACCGCATCTGTGAGGGGGAAGATTTGTGACTTGCTCCAATTGATATTGACTCCCGAATACATTCCGAACTGCAAAAACGCACACAGTATAGGGTTGAGGCTATCCTCAGGGTCGCGTAGATACAGTGTAAGGTCATCGGCGTATAATGAAATTAGGATTTGCCTTTCAGGATACTGGAGAGCGCATTCACAATGGTGCTGTCGAAGTTTAGCCGCTAACGGCTCCATGGCCAAGGCGAAGAGGAGGGGGGAGAGCGGGCACCACTGCCTCATCCCCCTTGTGATGTGAAAACTGGGAGCACGTCCCATTTATGATCAGCTTGGCCTGCGGCTTAGTATACAGCAGCTGGATCCAGGCAAAGAAGGGGAGAGGGAAGCCCATACGTTTCAGGACGCTCGCCAGATAGTCCCACTCGAGGGAGTCAAATGCTTTGGTGGCATCCAGAAAGACGGCCACCGCGGCTAGGTCTGGGTCAATGTCTTGCATAAGGGCAAAGAGAGTGCTCAGGTTGTGTGACGTCGCTCTGCTGGGCACAAAGCCTGACTGGTCTGGCAATACCAAAGCATTCATAAGGGGGCTTATTCAATTGGCAAGTATTTTTGCCAAAATCTTGGCATCGCAGTTTATGAGCGAGAGCGGTCTATATGAGTCGCACCTGTCCCCTAGCTTCCCTGGTTTCAATATGGATATGATGAGAGCTTTGCGCATTGTTTGCGGGAGTATGCCTGTCTCTCGTACCTCTTCGTAAACATTTTTTAGCATCGGGATGAGGGAATCGCTGTATGTTTTATAGAATTCTACAGTAAGGCTGTCCGGGCCAGGGGCCCGGCCACACTGTAGCTGCATGATTGCAGTGCGTATCTCAGTGTCTTTGAAATCTGCTAATAGAAATTCTCTCCGGGTATCCCCCAACCATTCCAACGCTATATCTTCGAAGTACGGCTCAAACTCTACCGGTTGCATTCTATGCGTTGTATAAAGGGTATTGTAAAATGCGTGAAATGTCTTTAATATGTCTGGGGTGTCTCTATTTGTTTGTTCATCTGTACCAATAATTTCCAAGATGGTACTGGAAAATCTTGGTTTTCGGGTCAGCTCAGCCAGAGCCTTCCCCGGTCGTTCCCCTTCTCCATATTGCTGGGCGCGGTGATACTTCCCCCGGAATTTGCATTCCCTCTCCGCTGTCTCCTGATATTCTGTCAGCGTCTCCCTGAGCCTTCTCTGTAGTACAGCGCTGGGGTCAGATTGCATCTGAGTCTCCAGTTGTTTAAGTTCAGCCTCTAGCTTCCGAAGCATATTACGGATGTCTTTCAGGATTCCTCCCCCCTTTGCAATGCATACTCCCCGAATGGTCACTTTAAATGCTTCTCAGACTGTGGAGAATGAACTAAGGCACAGTGTTAATGTTGCGTGGGAAGAATTCCGTTATTTCTTGTTCCAATTCCGTTCGGAATGGAATATCAAGTAGGGCATTTACTGGTAGCCTCCAAATTTGGTAGGGTGTCATTGTACAGGGTGGGGTGAGGGTCAACAGTACAGGTGAGGGATCAGAGTATGCACGTGGTAAATGTGATTTAGTTAGCCATGTTTTTAACCCTCTGGACAGAAACCACCCATCTATGCGTGACTATGAGGAATGCGCCGTGGAGTAGCATGTGCCCTCTCTGTCAGCTGGGTGTAAGCCCCTCCAGGCATCCAATAACCCGTGTTCAGTAACTATCTCTAGTAGTTGGCGTTGGGCGTTCGTGTAATGATAGGGTTGTGGGTGCTGCCGGTCCAATGTCGAGTCTAAGGTGACATTAAAGTCTCCGCCCATACCACGTGAGTGGAGCCTATATCTAAGATTTTCTCCCATGGTATATTGAAGAACTCAGGGCATCGATGTTGGGCGGCCGTAGCAGCATGCAAATGTTATAGACTGGGATGCCATTTTCCCCCACATAATGTAGTATCAACCCTGTGGGTGTGTTATTGACCCTATGGCTACATATGGTATATTCTTTTTAATAAGGATTGCTGTTCCCCGAGTGTAGTTGGAGTATGTCAAGAAGCATCTGTGCGAAGCCCATTGGGCCGCAAAAGTGGTCGGGATAGAGGGGCTGTCTGTCTAGGTACGCCAGGACGTGGCAGCATTTCCGTGGGTTCCCAAGGCCTCGTACGTTCCATGTAGCAAAGTTATAGCTAGGCGGGTCTGGGCGAGCCATTTGCGTAGTGTGCGTTCTTAGTACGGTTTATCTGAGTAGTGTAGTAGCTAACAGTTATTCCTGTGGTCATCACGATTTTAGGTGTTGCCAACAACCCTTCCCCCCTCCCCCACCCACATCAGCAGCCCAAACCTGCAGTGGTAGTTCCCCCCCATTTCCCCCCCATTTCCCCCCCTGTAACACTCTAACTTGGTCCACGTCGGGATCTTGCTGCAAATTAACATTGGAAAGGTTGTTTCTACTCATATTAGGGATGTCCTTCTGGGGTAGCGCATGAGGGTGCCTGGTTCGTCCTCGTGGTACAAGGGTGCTCAGGGCGTAATTCTAAGTCCCTTATATCTGATTAGTCCATTGAAAGATCAGGATGTGTCTTTGGTAGCGTTCATTCCTTCCATGACGTCTTCAGTCAGCATGTAACATCACTCCTCAGTGGATCAGTGTCTTTGGGCTCAATGTGCAGCAAGAGGCTGCCTCAAGTATGTTTCAATTGTGTATTGTCTTGTCTATTGCCCTAATAAGCTTACAGTCATTGATTATCAATCTTCTCATTCCATGTCTGAGAGAGCAGCTGTGGACATGGATGGGCTAGAGGCAGCTTTGTGTTGGGGTGATCTTCGGGCAGCTGCTTTCAGGAAGTCAGCCGCCTGCTGTGGATGTGTAAAAATGCGCTGCTTACCCTGGTGCGTGACGCGGAGGCGCGCCGGAAAGAGCATGGCATAGGCGATGTTTGCCTGCTGGAGCTTCTTTTTAATTGGTATACATTTCTTGCGAGCTTCTTGGACCGCCATAGTAAAATCCAGATAGATCGCCTAGTTCCGTACCTTCAAAGGAGAGAGTTTGTTTTTCCCTTGCTAATCGCAAGGCGGTGTCCCGATCCCGATAATTGAGCAATCTGGTGCTTAACGGTCGCGGGGGCTCCAGGCCGCGGTCGAGTGGCCAGCGAGCGATGGGCTCTTTCTATCACCAGCATTGTCGAGAAACCAGTCTTCTCAAACACCATTGTGAGCAGGCGTTCTACGTAATCCTCCATTTTGCCCGTATTGGTGGATTCATGAATCCCCAGAATTTGTAGATTATTGCGGCGCGTTCTGGATTCCAGGTCCTCATTTTTGGCGGCAATGACTTTTAAGAGGCGTTCCATGTTTAGTAACTGTTCCTTACGGCCAGTAGAAGTGTCCTCCAGGTTAGAGATGCGCTGCTCTGCTTCTTTGAGATGCTCGTCATGTTGGTCAATCTTGCGCGTGATATTGTCCATGTGTGTGCACATATTGTTCATTTTGGCCTCTATAGAGTTGAGGCTGTTTTTCATAGAGAGCAGGAGTTCTTTGAGGTCATCTGTAGAGGTCTGGCTGTCTGAGCCTGCTCCTTCTGCCATTGTGTGCTCAGGTTATTCTTGTGTTCGGGCGGATTTGCGAGTGTCGAATTGTAGTTTGATTTGTTTCCCATCTGCTTTCCCCATGTTGCTGCTTCTTCGCGTTTTGGCTTGCTATTAGTCTTCCTATGGCCTGAAGGAGAGGGCTGGGAGCCTTGGTTCGATGGGAGTGTTCCTTATACGTTTATCGTGTGGATATGTATGAATTCTGGCGCCGGATAGTTATCGAGGCTTCTGGGTGTCTTCCTTGATTGTTTCTGTGGGCCTTATGTTAGTCTCTTGCATATACTCTGTTCCTTCCTTTAATTTATATTTGTGCGCCACTTATTGCGTGGTCTGTTTTTCTTTCGATACCGGCTATTCCTTTGGGCCCCCTGCTAGTATGCTGCAGGTTGGGTTGTGTTCAATCGGCCACTTCGCCAGTCCGCGTAGCTGTAAATTATTCTGCGCATATGAGGTGTTTGGGCCTAAAATTTAAGGTGCTTCGGCTGTCCGCTAGGGCCGTCAAGCTGTTTCACCTAGCGGAGTCGGATAATCACCCTGCTTATACGATCGCCCTCAGCCTGTTGTGTCTGCCCCTGCTCATGCAGCCCCTCCGTTGTGCGGGCAGTTCGCAGCAGTTTCCCCCTTCTCGCCAGAGCAATGGCCGCCGTGCACTGTCCCCTACCGTGCGCGCGACCCGTGTGTTGCCCGTGTGGTCTCCTCCGGTTGGCTTCGTTTCACGTTTGTGCAAGTCTCTAAATGCGCAGTGTTTTGGGGCCTCCTGCAGAGAGCGCTTCGAAGATATTTCCCCTAAGCGCACAGATCCGTGCCTTGGTCTGCCCTCCGAGCGCGGCTCGCTGTTGTCTTGCCCTTTGGTTCGCTGGGCGTAGGCAAGTCAGGGCCCCCTCCAATCGCTTTTCCTTTCCCTGCAGCCCGTTTAGGCTGCGCTCCCAATAGCAGGGGGGATTGGCATCCCATGACCTCCGCAATTGTAGGTATCTGAGTGTATTACTCGTCCCACTCGCCAGGTGCTGTGTGAAGTCTTTGCCGGGGCTTCTCTAATATCGGCCGCGGGGAGGAGGGAGGTGCTGATCTGTGCCGCCGCTGGCCACGGTCCTTTACTTACAGTTCGGCTGCGCTTGGCCCTCCTGGTCTTCCACGCTCCGAGGTCACTGCCTTCACCTCCGCACACTTGCTGTTCCTCACGGCAGTCTCTCTCGGTCGCCCGCTGCCCCTTTGGCAGTCAGTCTCGGGCCGCCTCCGCCATCTTAGGTCTGGTCCGGAGCTCCGACCATCGGGCCTAATTTCTTCGTGCAGCAGTCGTTCCTCCTGACACTGGTGAGTTCTTGTGGCGCCCCCGATGTTCTGACACCTGTAACAATCGCTCTTATTTAATTATCTCGCCATTTGGGCAGGATTTTGATGTTTTTTTGCCCTAAACTGCAAGAGCCTCATGCAAGTGCGGCCATCTTGCTCGGCGCCCTCTAGCGCCCCCCCAAGCTACAGCTGTAGTTAAATATGAGTCTATGCATGCCTTTTTTTTCAAATTGCCGGCTTATCTTGGTTGCCACTACAGCGTTTGCTAGCACAAGCATTTAAAGAGGAACTGAACCAACGATATGTGAACCTAGGCCATGTGGATATCAAGTTACACATTGGACCTAGTAGCACAAAATATCTTACAAGCACCAACTCTAGTATAAACCAGGCGCTCTACCGCGTCCTACGGTCTTATTTTTCCCTTGTTATGTGGGAGAGCCTTCAGTTGGTCAAAGTATGAACCTCATGGGCGTAGCTTTAGGGGATATGTTTGGAGTGTGAGACCTCCAAATAAATGCTTTCATGGCTTGGAATATGGGTCTTGAGGCCCTGAGTTGGGTCTTTTATGTCTGGGTTTATGTTTCTCGTTGTGAGCTAAAAAGGAAAGACAAAACCGTGACCTTTGAAATGCATGAGAGAGAGAAAGAGAAAGAGAGAGAAAGACACATCTGATGGCTGAATTTCAAAATGTGAACCCAGAAATTCTGGAATCTGTACTGGCTTCCCTACTTATCCAAATTGTGTGATCCTAGTCAAATATTTTTTTCACAGAGCCCTCTTTTTCTATTTTTCCACTTGTGAGCACACTATTAAATACTTGAGCTCAGGATGTGCATGGTACAAGCACCTCCACTGTTTGATGTAATAGACTATAATGTTGCTCCATCTCTAATAAGAATCTGGGCCACATTTAGAGTTTTCATGGCTACGGACTTGCCTCTTAGATCATTAATGGCAGTGTCCTTGGGGGGTGAGCCATGAATGTTTCTGAAAACTATCACTTTTCATAAATATCTGTCTATGGAGTAATATAATCTGATGTACTAAGGTGAAACCTTCTGCATGTTAAAGAACTGAATTTTTAATTTTGAGGAGTTTGTATCATATTTTTACTTTATGTTGTTTGCATGATATACATGGCAAACGTTTTCATGGCTCAGCTTATGCACAGACTCTTAGAGCCAAACCAGACCCATGGCTCGTCCTATTATATATATATATATATATATATATATATATATATATATATATATATATATATATATATATATATGTTTATTTAAGAGCCAGTTCCCAAAAACTGACAATTTAAAACCTCTTACTGAAATGAGAACAATGAGAAAAACCAACATATACCATTACATAACCAATATATGTATATATATGCTCTTTCAAAGAAAAACCTTGCACTCCAAGGAATCTATATTTCACACCATAATACTGCATAATGGTTAAACTGGGTCTGAGTATTTAAATTAAAAGTATAGGGGGATTAACTAACTGTGAGCAAGACTTGGTGTCGTATTGCGTTGGTGTGGGGTTGAGACCAGGCGCTGCTGGTACAGGTAAGAGCGGTGGGGCGGGGCAAATTAAATAAATAAATAAATTAAACCACTTATCTGGCGCTCACCGCATCGCCGAGTCAGTGATGTGGCAAGTGCAAGGTAAGTGGTTTTATTTATTTTATTTTCCCTATCCAGTCATATGTACACTCCCCCCCCTGCCCCGCCCATACCACCGCTTTTATCTGTACTGGCCATGCCTGGTTGAGACGCGATTGCTTTGTGAATAAAGCTGCTGTGAAATACAGAGTCCTTGGAGTGCAACGCTTTTCTTTGAAAAAGCACATATTTTGCAGACCGGTCTATCTCTGAGGTTTGCACCAACGTGGGAGAGCGCGCTGCAATGGACCGATTTGTTTGCTAATTATCTATCTATCTATCTATCTATCTATCTATCTATCTATCTATCTATCTATCTATCTATCTATCTATCTATCTATCTATCTATCTATCTAGGTAAAGATATGTCCTGCATAGCTGCTGGGTGGCACGTTTTCCACATGAGGGCTGCTGCTAGACAGCTGCCCATTTCAACAGAACAGAAAGTTGTGGCCGCCATTTTATCAATTGGGAATGGTTCCCGGGGCTGAAAATTTCTGTGAAAGCTAACATAAGGGGTCAGGTTGGAGGTACTCTGACCCCAGGTTTGTGGGGGTGTTAGTGACACAAGTTGTATGTCCAAAATTTATTTTTTTAATCACACATGATATTCGCGACACCGCCTTGATCGCCAGTGCACCCCCCGTGTACCTTCGCGGGGATGTTGTGACTATCGCAGTGACACCGCGAAATTGTTGGAAGTAAAAAAAAAAGTATTTATAACTATATACACCCCCTCGCTAGTCACAGTCACAGACTCATGTACTTACTCACATATCCACTCAGACACTCATATACACACTCACATACCCACTCAGACACTAATGCACCCACTCACAGACTCACTCAGAGACCCATGTGTGTACTCACAGAAGCATGTAGAGGCTCATACACCCACTTACAGATGCATTCAGAGACTCTTGTGCCTATTCACATACATAGTCAGAGACTTATACACCCCCTCGCAGACCCACTCAGACTCATGCACCCAGTCACAGACCCACTCAGAAACTCACACACTGACTCAAAGACCCGCTGAGACACTCATGCTTCCACTCACACACCCACACACCCACTGAAAGACATACCCACTCAGACAGTTATGCACCCACTCATAGACCCAGTCACAGATTCATGTACCCATTCACATACCCACTAAGACACTCATACACTGATTTACATACCCACTCAGACACTCATACACCCACTCACATACCCAGTCAGAGACTTAAACACCCACTCACAAACTCACTCAAATACTCATGCGCCCATACATATACCAACTCAGAGACATATGCACCCACTTATAGACCTACTGTAGGACTCATGCAGCCAGTCACAGACCCACTTGGAGACTTATACACCCACTCACATAACCCAGTGAATATCATTAATACACACTGTTATAGATATATTGAGAGACTGATAAATGGTTTTATAGAGTTATTTAGATAGTGATTTACCTATTGTGATGGTTAGAATTAATTATATAGTTGTCATTTCTGAATGTGGTGGTGGCTATTGAATTCCTGCTTTTGCTTTGCATTTTCGCAACGTATTCGCCGGGATCATGGGCACTGAAGTCATCTCGAGTCCTGTCGTCAGCGCAAAAATGGCATTTAGGTTTTTGGAGATGGTTTTTATAAAAACTCACTTGAAAAACATGAGTTTGGACTGTACAGTAATAAACCCCTAGTGCCAAAAATACTATAATATGTGTGCACATATGTGTTTTTCAGTCTGTAAAAAAGACGTGATCGTCATGGTTACCGACATCATCGCAACTCCCAGCGTCACCGCGAACACAGAAAATAGGTTTTAGATATGGTTTTTATAGAAACTCACTAGAAAACTGTGACTGTGGACAATGCAGTAATATACCCCTGGTCTGTAAAATACTGTAATATGTGTGCGTATATGTTTTTTTACACTTTCTGAAAAAGGTGCAATCATCACGGTTAACGACGTCATTGCGACACCCTGAATAACCGTGAATACCGAAAATAGGTTATAAAGATGATTTTTTTTTAAACTTAGTACAAATACATGAGTTTAAACATGTTTTTAAAGAAGCATGTACATAGTAATATGTGTAGTGCAATGTTTAGAATGGATTTTTTTCAAATTATAATTTTTGTATGTGCTGGTGACCATTGAATGCCTGCTTTTGTTGTGAGATTTTGTGACGTATTTGTGACCATCGCGACATCATCACAAAGATTGACATAAAACTAAAAAAAAGGATCTTTAAAAAAATATATATATTTCGGGTACTAGGGTGGCTCTGAAAAGATCTGTTAGGTTGATTGTGTGTATATGACAGCTACACATAAGACCGGATGCAGAGTTTCAGGTTACTTAGATCTGTAAAGGACACTCCACCATTTCTAAAAATTCCATGCATGTCAAAACGCAGATTGTTGTTATAGATACAGCCCATGTGATGGTCTCTGAGGAATGCAGAAGCAGTTTTATTAACATATTTCCTGGCTTTGTCAATCTGTGGTCAGAATTGATTTGACCACTTCCATTTCTGTCTTTGGCATATATTAGAGTACATCAAGACTGTGTGAGGGAACAGTGACATCAGTTCTGCAAAGGTATCCTTCATTAGGATTTCCAGCACTACCCCAGTTAGTGTGCCTAGGTCATTTCCACCACAGTGCACAATCATGAGGTGAAGAGCTCGGCAATCCACAATGGTTTTAACCAAAGTCAGCAGCTGATGAAACTTTAACCATCTCTGGCCAAACCAAGCAATCTCCACATTTGGCAAACCCATGTCCCTGTCAATACCTCTCTTTTTTGCAACGTCTTTAGCCCATTAGATATAGCTGTGGCAATAATCTACACTCTAAGCATTTTGATGTGAAGGGGCAAGTCAGGAGTCAGAAGGCTGGAGCTGAATGAGGTAGTTTTCCAAATGAAAAGCAGTTAAAATGGAGGTGTTTTTAATATATATATATATATATATTCACTGAAAAAACCATAGGTTTCAGACACGTTATAGTTAGAAATTAGCATTTAAAAAACCTTTGAAATTCACTGAAAAAACCATAGGTTTTAGGGACAGTTATAGTTAGTTGGACATTTCACTCGTACAAAACCATAGAAATTCCCCCGTTATAGTTAGTTCAGCTAACTATAACTCGCGCCCCGCAATGCACTGCTGATGACGTCACATATTACATCACTCATGACATGGTCAGTGACATCACTGATGACATCACTGATGACATCTCAAATGACATCACTGATGACATCATCCAGTGACTGTGTGTTTCTGTAAAGTTTAAATATGTTTAATATATATAGGGAAAGGCGTATTGAAGAATGAGTGGGTGTATAAGTGTCTGAATGGATGATTTAGTACGTGAGTGACTGACTCTACAAGTGAGTGATTAAATGTATCTTACTGAATGCATGGGTTAGTGACTAAACTGTGTGAATGTCTGTATCCGTCTGTCTGTTGGTTTGTAAGCGGCTGCATGGCTTTCTGAATAGCTACATGAGTGTCTACCTGGGTTATTGATTGATTGTCTGAGTATCTGTATGGGTGCCTGAGTGTTTGTGTGGGTGGGGTGTGTGTGACTCTGTGCATAGATGTGTGAGTTGGTGATTCACTGGGTGCATGGTTTCAAGAGTGCATCTGTGATGGACTGTATGGGTGGGTGAGTGTGTGTATGGGTGTGTTAGTGATTGAATGTATATCTCAGTGGTACATGTGTGAGTAACTACATATGTGAAAGGCAGTATATATATGTGTGTTGGAGTATATAAATGGCTATAAGTGAGAGTGTGTGATTGTGAGAGTGGCTGTATGGATGAGTGTGTACTTGTATCAGTGATTGTATAAGAGTGTAAGAATGTGCTAGTATTTGTATGAGTAAGTGAGCTGGTGTGTGTATAACTGTATAGGTGAGTAAATGGGTGTGTGATTAAGTTTTTTGCATGACTGACTAGGTGTTTGAGTACCTCTATGGATGAGTGGCGGTGTGTGAGTGTTTATATAGGTGTATGAGTGCATATGATAGTCCTGTACTGAGTGACTAAGTATGAGTGACTGTACGGGTGAGTGAGTGGATGTGTGTGTAGACCTAAGAATTAGTGAGTGGGTATGTAGTTTTTGGTGTTGGAGTGTCTATGGTTTTGAGAATGGAAGTCTGTAATTTGGAGTGGGTGTATCAAAAGTTATATTAGGGTGTGAGACGATGCATGAAATTATCACATGGATGATGTCATCAGTGATGTCATTTGAGATGTCATCAGTGATGTCATCAGTGATGTCACTGACCATGTCATGAGTGATGTAATATGTGACGTCATCAGCAGTGCATTGCGGGGGCGCAAGTTATAGTTAGCTGAACTAACTATAACGGGGGAATTTCTATGGTGTGAGTGGGTGATTCACTGGGTGCATGATTTCAAGAGTGCATCTGTGATGGACTGCTTGGGTGGGTGAGTGTGTGTAAGAGTGTGTTAGTGAGTGAATGTATGTCCCAGTGGTACATGTGTGAGTAACTACGTATGTGAAAGGCAGTATATATGTGTGTTGGAGTATATAAATAGCTATAAGCGAGAGTGTGTGATTGTGAGAGTGACTGTATGGATGAGTGTGCGCTTGTATCAGTGATTGTAAAGAGCATAAGAATGTGCTAGTATTTGTATGAGTAAGTGAGCTGGTGTGTGTATAAATGTATAGGTGAGTAAATGGCAGTGTGTTTAATTATTTGCATGACTGACTAGGTGTGTGAGTACCTCTATGGATGAGTGGCGGTGTTTGAGTGTCTATATAGGAGTATGAGTGCATATGATAGTCCTGTACTGAGTGACCGTAAGTATGAGTGACTGTACGGGTGAGTGAGTGGATGTGTGTGTAGACCTAAGAATCAGTGAGTGGGTATGTAGTTATTGGTGTTGGAGTGTCTATGGTTTTGCGAATGGCAGTCTGTAATTTAGAGTGAGTGTATCAATGGTTATATTAGGGTGTGAGGAGGTGCATCAGATTATCACGTGGATGATGTCATCAGTGATGTCATCAGTGATGTCATTTGAGATGTCATCAGTGATGTCATCAGTGATGTCACTGACCATGTCATGTGTGATGTAATATGTGACGTCATCAGCAGTGCATTGTGGGCGCGAGTTATAGTTAGCTGAACTAACTATAACGGGGGAATTTCACGGGTTTTGTACGAGTGCAATGTCCAACTAACTATAACTGTCCCTAAAACCTAGGTTTTTTCAGTGAATTTGTAAGGTTTTTAAATGCTAATTTCTAACTATAACGTGCCTGAAACCTATGGTTTTTTCAGTGAATTTCAAAGGTTTTTTAAATGCTAATTTCTAACTATAACGTGCCTGAAACCTATGATTTTTTAAGTGAATTTCAAAGGTTTTTTAAATGCTAGTTTCTAACTATGCCTACAGAGGTAGGACATGTGAAGAAAGAAGAAAAACGCACAGAAAGAAGCAAAAGATGTGCAGAAAGAACCAACAGAGGAGCAGAAAGAGGCCTTGTTGCAAAATCATCCTGTGCCCACAACTTTTTCAGACGGGTACTGGTGGTAACTGACTCTGACTAACCAGAGCCAGTGCTATGCTAAAAGACACTTAGAATACAGTGAAAACACCTACATACACTAGGGAACACTATGCGTTGGGGTACCCCTGTGATTAGCATGACCTCCTCTGCAAGTCCCTAGTACATAATAGGGCAGGGGGATTAAAACTACCTCTTAAAACGTGCTACAGGGCGCGTTTGCACAGTGGTGAAGGGAGGGGGCCTGAGGTGACATGTGTGCAAACGCACCCTGTGGCGCGTTTTAAGTTGCGTGGATTAAGTCCCCTTGAATTCTGTGGGTCCCTGGGGCCCAACTAGCCCCCCAGGTACCTACAGTTAGGACCACAGAGCTGAGTTGCAGAGAGGCGTTCCGAGGCCACGCACCTTTTTTCACCTCTCTGCAACGCAACTCTGTTGTGCTTACTGAAGGTACCTGGTGGGCTAGTTGGCCCCAGGTCCCTCAGGATTCAAAGGGAATTAATTCCCCAACTTAAAACGCACCACAGGGCGTGTTTGCGCACATGTCACCTGAGGCCCCGCCCCCTCCCTTCACCACTGTGCAAACACGCCCCGTGGTGCGTTTTAAGTTGGGGGATTAGGTCACCTTGAATCCTGAGGGTCCCTGGGGCCCAACTAGCCCACTAGGTACTTCCAGTAAGCACCACAGGCCTGCGTTGCAACGCCTGTAACAAATTGTGCAGTTGTGTTTAGGTAGTGAAGAGGGTCGTGCTGGGGGTAGTGTTTTAGGGTTTAGGGTAGTGCAGTGGTGTTTGTGTAGTGTAGGGGGTCATGCTGGGGGTAGATTTAGGGTTTATGGTAGTGCAGTGGTGTTTGGGTAGTGTAGGGAGTCGTGCTGGGGGAGTGTTTTAGGGTTTAGGGTAGTGCAGTGGTGTTTGGGTAGTGTAGGGGGTCGTGCTGGGGGTAGAGTTTTAGGGTAGTGCAGTGGTGTTTGGGTAGTGTAGGGGGTACTGCTGGGGGTAGTGTTTTAGGGTTTAGTTTAGTGCAGTGGTGTTTGGGTAGTGTAGGGGTACTGCTGGGGGTAGTGTTTTAGGGTTTAGGGTAGTGCAGTGGTGTTTGTGTAGTGTAGGGGGTAGTGTTTTAGGGTTTAGGGTAGTGCAGTGGTGTTTGTGTAGTGTAGGAGGTCGTGTTTTAGGGTTTAGGGTAGTGCAGTGGTCTTTGGGTAGTGTAGGGAGTCATGCGGGGGTAGTGTTTTAGGGTTTAGGGTAGTGTAGGGGGTCATGCGGGGGTAGTGTTTTAGGGATTAGGGTAGTGCATTGGTGTTTGGGTAGTGTAGGGGGTCATGCAGGGGTAGTGTTTTAGGGTTTAGGGCAGTGCAGTGGTGTTTGGGTAGTGTAGGGGGTCGTGCTGGGGGAGTGTTTTAGGGTTTAGGGCAGTGCAGTGGTGTTCGGGTAGTGTAGGGGGTCATGCTGGGGGAGTGTTTTAGGGTTTAGAGCAGTGCAGTGGTGTTCGGGTAGTGTAGGGGGTCGTGCTGGGGGAGTGTTTGAGGGTTTAGGGCAGTGCAGTCGTGTTCGGGTAGTGTAGGGGGTTGTGCTGGGGGTAGTATTTTAGGGTTTAGGGCAGTACAGTGGTGTTTGGGCAGTGTAGGGGGTAATGCTGGGGGTGGTGTGTTAGGGTTTAGGGCAGTGCAATGGTGTTCGGGCAGTGTAGAGGGTCGTGCTGGGGGTGGTGTTTCAGGGTTTAGGGCAGTGCAGTGGTGTTCGGGCAGTGTAGGGGGTGGTGTTTCAGGGTTTAGGGCAGTGCAGTGCTGTTCGAGCAGTGTAGGGGGTCGTGCAGGGGGTGGTGTTTCAGGGTTTAGGGCAGTGGTGTTCGGGCAGTGTAGGGGGTCGTGCTGGGGGTGGTGTTTCAGGGTTTGGGGCAGTGCAGTGGTGTTCGAGCAGTAAAGGGGTCGTGCTGGGGGTGGTGTTTCAGGGTTTAGGGCAGTGCAGTGGTGTTCGGGCAGTGTAGGGGTGGTGCAGGGGGTGGTGTTTCAGGGTTTAGGGCAGTGCAGTGGTGTTCGGGCAGTGTAGGGGGTGCTGCAGGGGTGGTGTTTAAGGGTTTAGGGCAGTGCAGTGGTGTTCGGGCAGTGTAGGGGGTCATGCAGGGGGTGGTGTTTCAGGGTTTAGGGCAGTGCAGTGGTGTTCGGGCAGTGTAGGGGTCGTGCTGGGGCTGGTGTTTCAGGGTTTAGGGCAGTGCAGTGGTGTTCGGGCAGTGTAGGGGGTCATGCTGGGTGTGGTGTTTCAGGGTTTAGGGCAGTGCAGTTGTGTTTGGGCAGTGTAGGGGGTCATGCTGGGGCTAGTGTTTCAGGATTTAGGGCAGAGCAATGGTGTTCAGGCAGTGTAGGGGGTTTTGCTGGAGGTGGTGTTTCAGGGTTTAGGGCAGTGCAGTGGTGTTCGTGCAGTGTAGGGGTGGTGTTTCAGGGTTTAGGGCAGTGGTGTTCAGGCAGTGTAGGGGGTCTTGCTGGGGTTGATGTTTCAGGGTTTAGGGCAGTGCAGTGGTGTTCGGGCAGTGTAGGGGGTCGTGCTGGGGGTGGTGTTTCAGGGTTTAGGGCAGTGCAGTGGTGTTCCGGCAGTGTAGGAGGTTGTGCAGGGGGTGGTGTTTCAGGGTTTAGAGCAGTGCAGTGGTGTTCGGGCAGTGTAGGGGGTCGTGCTGGGGGTGGTGTTTCAGGGTTTAGGGCAGTGCAGTGGTGTTTGGGCAGTGTAGGGTATCGTGCTGAGGGGTGGTGTTTCAGGGTTTAGGGCAGTGCAGTGGTGTTCGGGCAGTGTAGGGGGTCGTGCAGGGGGTGGTGTTTCAGGGTTTAGGGCAGTGCAGTGGTGTTTGGGCAGTGTAGGGGGTCGTGCAGGGGGTGGTGTTTCAGGGTTTAGGGTAGTGCAGTGGTATTCGGCCAGTGTAGGTGGTCTTGCTGGGGGTGGTGTTTCAGGCTTTAGTGCAGTGGTGTTCGGGCAGTGTAGGGGGTCTTGCTGGGGGTGTTGTTTCAGGGTTTAGGGCAGTGCAGTGGTGTTCGGGCAGTGTAGGGGGTCTTGCTGGGGCTGGTGTTTCAGGGTTTAGGGCAGTGCAGTGGTTTTCGGGCAGTGTAGGCGGTCGTGCTGGGGCTGGTGTTTCAGGGTTTAGGGCAGTGCAGTGGTGTTCGGGCAGTGTACGGGGTTGTGCTGGGGCTGGTGTTTCAGGGTTTAGGGCAGTGCAGTGGTGTTCGGGCAGTGTAGGGGGTCGTGCTGGGGGTGGTGTTTCAGGGTTTAGGGCAGTGCAGTGGTGTTCGGGCAGTGTAGGGGGTCGTGCTGAGGCTGGTGTTTCATGGTTTAGGGCAGTGCAGTGGTGTTCGGGCAGTGTAGGGGGTCGTGCTGGGGGTGGTGTTTCTGGGTTTAGGGCAGTGCAGTGGTGTTCGGGCAGTGTAGGGGGTCATGCTGGGGGTGGTGTTTCAGGGTTTAGGGCAGTGCAGTGGTGTACGGGCAGTGTAGGGGGTCTTGCTGGGGGTGGTGTTTCAGGGTTTCGGGCAGTGGTGTTCGGGCAGTGTAGGGGGTCTTGCTGGGGGTAGTGTTTCGGGGTTTAGGGCAGTGCAGTGGTGTTCATGCAGTGTAGGGGGTCGTGCTGGGGGTGGTGTTTCAGGGTTTAGGGCAGTGCAGTAGTGTTTGGGCAGTGTAGGGGATCGTGCAGGGGGTGGTGTTTCAGGGTTTAGGGCAGTGCAGTGGTGTTCGGGCAGTGTAGGGGGTCGTGCTGGGGGTGGTGTTTCAGGGTTTAGGGCAGTGCAGTGGTGTTCGGGCAGTGTAGGGGGTCGTGCAGGGGGTGGTGTTTCAGGGTTTAGGGCAGTGCAGTGGTGTTCGGGCAGTGTAGGGGTCGTGCTGGGGCTGGTGTTTCAGGGTTTAGGGCAGTGCAGTGGTGTTCGGGCAGTGTAGGGGGTCTTGCTGGGGGTGGTGTTTCAGGGTTTAGGGCAGTGGTGTTCGGGCAGTGTAGGGGGTCTTGCTGGGGGTGGTGTTTCAGGGTTTAGGGCAGTGCAGTGGTGTTCGGGCAGTGTAGGGGGTCTTGCTGGGGGTAGTGTTTCAGGGTTTAGGGCAGTGCAGTGGTGTTCGTGCAGTGTAGGGGGTCGTGCTGGGGATGGTGTTTCAGGGTTTAGGGCAGTGCAGTAGTGTTCGGGCAGTGTAGGGGGTTGTGCAGGGGGTGGTGTTTCAGGGTTTAGGGCAGTGCAGTGGTGTTCGCGCAGTGTAGGGGGTCATGCTGGCGGTAGTGTTTTAGGGTTTAAGGTAGTGCAGTGGTGTTTGTGTAGTGTAGGGGGTCGTGCTGGGGGCAGTGTTTTAGGGTTTAGGGTAGTGCAGTGGTGCTTGTGTTTTGTAGGGGGTCGTGCTGGGGGTAGTGTTTTAGGGTTTAGGGTAGTGCAGTGGTGTTTGTGTAGTGTAGGGGGTCATGTTTTAGGGTAGTGCAGTGGTGTTTGGGTAGTGTAGGGGGTCGTGCTGGGGGTAGTGTTTTAGGATTTAGGTTAGTGCTGTGGTGTTGGGGTAGTGTTTTAGGGTTTAGGGTAGTGCAGTGGTGTTTGTGTAGTGTAGAGGGTCATGCTGGGGGTAGTGTTTTAGGGTTTAGGATAGTGCAGTGGTGCTTGTGTAGTGTAGGGGGTCGTGCTGGGGTAGTGTTTTAGGGTTTAGGGTAGTGCAGTGGTGTTTTTGTAGTGTAGGGGGGTCATGTTTTAAGATGCAATGCTCCAATACCTGACCAGTCTGCACTACATAAAACTGCAAAAAAACTAAAAATAAAAAGTGTTTTGCACACTTTTGTCATTGGGCTATATGTGGGCTACATCTGGGTAATATTTGTGCTACATTTGGGCTCTTTTTTCACTGGTGGCCATCTTGGAAGACTTCTTTGTTATGAAGTTTCCTAATTTCCTCATTTACTGCAGTCTCCTCAGTAGGAAATGCTTTCAGTTTTTACTTTGATTCCATCAAGAAGGCATTCATATGTGTCACACATTTGCCATAAATTCAGAATGTTATTACTCTAGTTGTTCATTAGATCACTGTAGTAAAGCTACTGCTCACCAAGGAGTTAACTGGAAGTCTACTGCTGGTATTGAAAGTGATTGTTTCAGTCTGCATGTCAGAATTTTCTAATGAAATAGAAGAGGATTTGAGATCTCACTTAAAACATGCACTAAATTTTCTTTTGCAGCACTAACTATAATTTCTATGGCAAAATGAACCCCCTCATTTTGTTCCTTTTTAAATTAAATGTTTTAAGTGTTACCAGTTTATTCCAATCAAGATGGCTTCAGGTGTGCCATACTTTTGTCATAAGTAAGGCTGCTAGCACTCTAGTTGTTCTTTAGAACACTCTGGGAAGCTGCAGTAGAACACAAAGGCATCAACTGACAGGCTGCTCCTGTTGAAATATAACAGGAAGATATTTGAGATCTCACTTAAAACATGTCCTAATTTTTCTTTCTACAGCACTAACCATAATTTCTATGACAAAATGAACCCCATCATTTTGTTCCTTTTTAAATTAAATGTTTTAAGTGTTACCAGTTTATTCCAATCAAGATGGCTACAGGTGTGCCATACTTTTGTCATAAGTAAGACTGTTAGCGCTCTAGTTGTTCTTTAGAACACTCTGGGAAGCTGCAGTAGAACACAAAGGCATCAACTGACAGGCTGCTCCTGTTGAAATATAACAGGAAGATATTTGAGATCACACTTGAAACATGTCCTAATTTTTCTTTCTACAGCACTAACCATAATTTCTATGACAAAATGAACCCCATCATTTTGTTCCTTTTTAAATTAAATGTTTTAAGTGTTACCAGTTTATTCCAATCAAGATGGCTACAGGTGTGCCATACTTTTGTCATAAGTAAGACTGTTAGCGCTCTAGTTGTTCTTTAGAACACTCTGGGAAGCTGCAGTAGAACACAAAGGCATCAACTGACAGGCTGCTCCTGTTGAAATATAACAGGAAGATATTTGAGATCACACTTGAAACATGTCCTAATTTTTCTTTCCAGAGCACTAACCATAATTTCTATGACAAGATGAACCCCATCATTTTGTTCCTTTTTAAATTAAATGTTTTAAGTGTTACCAGTTTATTCCAATCAAGATGGCTTCAGGTGTGCCATACTTTTGTCATAAGTAAGGCTGTTAGCACTCTAGTTGTTCTTTAGAACACTCTGGGAAGCTGCAGTAGAACACAAAGGAATCAACTGACAGTCTCTGCCCTTGTTGGATGTACATGTTTTACTGAGAATGTCAGACTTCATTCTCACATGACTGAGAAAGATAATGTGAATTTACAGAAAATATGCTCTCATTTTAGCTTCTGGGGCACCTTCCAAAACTGTATGGGACAAGCATGTGAAAATAGTTTTCTCTCAAACATGATTCATGATATCCCAGCAGAAGGTTTTTCACAGGGTAAAATCACCTTAGAACACACCACAATTCCTGAAATTAGTATGGTACCATCAACAAATGAATTCTAATGTAACTAAAGTCTGTTATCACCCTTTATAGTTCTCCTTTTGGTAACCCTCAAAATCTTCGATTCACTACAATGCATTTCAATGGGGTACTATCATTTATATTGGTCCCAAGATGGCTGCCAGCAATTCCAGGATGAAGTGCTGACAGCCAATCAGATCTCACGATGACATGTGTGGTTAGGCTCCGCCCAGATATATATGTGTTTTTACTTGTGATTTTCTCAGCAACTACTGAACGGATTTACACCATTTAACAAAAAGGGTTCTTTTTGAACCAAGAACTACCTCTTTGCCAAATTTGGTGTAATTCCGTTCAGCAGTTCGGGCTGTAGCCTTGCATAAAGTTTCCTATGGGAAATTGATTTTTTGACTCTTATTTTTTTAATTTCTCCGCAACTACTGAACGGATTTACACCATTTAACAAAAAGGGTTCTTTCTGAACCAAGAACTACCTCTTTGCCAAATTTGGTGTAATTCCGTTCAGCAGTTCGGGCTGTAGCCGTGTCTAAAGTTTCCTACGGGAAAATGAATGGGGAAAACACGTTTTGGGACCCCCCTTTTTTCTCGGCCTCCGCTTAACGAATCACACTGAGACTTTCAGGGTAGGAGCGGACCGGAGCGGGCCATAAAGTTTGAACATTTCGCGAAGATTCGTCAACCGACGCAAGAGTTATTTCAAATAGAATGTCGCGGATTTCCTATGGAAAATAGGTCCTAACTATAACTATCTACTGGCGACCGCCAGTAGATAATATATACATATATATATATATATACACTGAAAAAACCATAGGTTTCAGGCATGTTATAGTTAGAAATGAGCATTTTAAAAACCTTACAAAATCACTGAAAAAACCATAGGTTTTAGGGACAGTTATAGTTAGTTGGACATTGCACTCGTACAAAACCCGTGAAATTCCCCCGTTATAGTTAGTTCAGCTAACTATAACTCGCGCCCCGCAATGCACTGCTGATGACGTCACATATTACTTCACTCATGACATGGTCAGTGACATCACTGATGACATCTCAAATGACATCACTGATGACATCATCCAGTGACTGTGTGTTTCTGTAAAGTTTAAATATTTTTAATATATATAGGGAAAGGCGTATTGAAGAATGAGTGGGTGTATAAGTGTCTGTATGGATGATTTAGTAGGTGCGTGACTAACTCTATAAGTGAGTGATTAAACATATCTTACTGAATGCATGGGTTAGTGACTAAACTGGGTGAATGTCTGTATCCGTCTGTCTATTGCTGTGTAAGTGGCTGCATGGGTTTGTGAATAGCTACATGAGTGTCTATATGAGTTATTGATTGGTTGTCTGAGTATCTGTATGGGTGCCTGAGTGTTTGTGTGGGTGGGGTGTGTGCGACTCTGTGCATAGATGTGTGAGTGGGTGATTCACTGGGTGGATGGTTTCAAGAGTGCATCTGTGATAGACTGTAAGGGTGGGTAAGAGTGTGTAAGAGTGTGTTAGTGAGTGAATGTATGTCCCAGTGGTACATGTGTGAGTAACTACATATGTGAAAGGCAGTATATATGTGTGTTGGAGTATATAAATAGCTATAAGCGAGAGTGTGTGATTGTGAGAGTGACTGTATGGATGAGTGTGCGCTTGTATCAGTGATTGTATAAGAGCGTAAGAATGTGCTAGTATTTGTATGAGTAAGTGAGCTGGTGTGTGTATAAATGTATAGGTGAGTAAATGGCAGTGTGTTTAATTATTTGCATGACTGACTAGGTGTGTGAGTACCTCTATGGATGAGTGGCAGTGTTTGAGTGTCTATATAGGAGTATGAGTGCATATGATAGTCCTGTACTGAGTGACCGTAAGTATGAGTGACTGTACGGGTGAGTGAGTGGATGTGTGTGTAGACCTAAGAATCAGTGAGTGGGTGTTGGAGTGTCTATGGTTTTGCGAATGGCAGTCTGTAATTTAGAGTGAGTGTATCAATGGTTATATTAGGGTGTGAGGAGGTGCATCAGATTATCACGTGGATGATGTCATCAGTGATGTCATCAGTGATGTCATTTGAGATGTCATCAGTGTTGTCATCAGTGATGTCACTGACCATGTCATGTGTGATGTAATATGTGACGTCATCAGCAGTGCATTGCGGGGCGCGAGTTATAGTTAGCTGAACTAACTATAACGGGGGAATTTCACGGGTTTTGTACGAGTGCAATGTCCAACTAACTATAACTGTCCCTAAAACCTAGGTTTTTTCAGTGAATTTGTAAGGTTTTTTAAATGCTAATTTCTAACTATAACGTGCCTGAAACCTATGGTTTTTTCAGTGAATTTCAAAGGTTTTTTAAATGCTAATTTCTAACTATAACGTGCCTGAAACCTATGTTTTTTTTCAGTGAATTTCAAAGGTTTTGTAAATGACAATTTTTAAATGTATTAATTGTTATATTTATTTTCTTGATACTGATTTACTACATTTTTTTAAACTATTTATTTTTAGATATTTTATTTTTTAAATTACATTGTAATTACATTATACATTACATTACAAAATATACTTTCTCAGAATGAATTACTTTAGTTTAAATACTTTGCAAATAGGCAATAGACTTTTAAGTACAGTAGTTACAGTTGTTGCAATGGGCAACACAATTTCAAACACAATGCAACATTGAGCTCAATGTGAATTTCTAGTTAAATGCAATTAGTTACTTTATGGATTACTTTTCTAACCACAGGACTGGATCCTAGATTCAGTCCTGGGACATCTCCTGTAAACAGTTGAGTAAAAGCGTTTTGGTTACAGTAGTGATTTGTAAGGAATATTATTGTATTTTAAAAGTTGACACTTAGAAACTTTTTCACATAGAATCACCAATGTTATCCTATGGGAGGAAATTCACTTAGCAGGTAAGTAGTGTTATCGTTACTTTTTCTTACTCAGTGGTGGATCCTGGTTCCAGCACTGGTGCATCTCCTGTAAACAGTTGAAAGAATGCGTTTAAGTCATACAGGTGATTTTTAAGGAATATTTGTAGTTTGTGAAAATTGACACTTTGAAACTTTTCTGCTGAAAACCAGACAATGGATTCCAATGGAAGGAAATACAAGTTACTGGTAAGTACGGTTAGAATTACTTTTCAGGGTCAGTGCTGGGCTAAAAGATGCAGCACTGGGTTCTCTCCTGATAACAGGTGAGTAAATCAGAATTCGTAGTTCGGCTGATTTTAGAGGAATATTATAAAGTTCCAAAACTCCACACACAGAAGAATTTCCAAGTGAAACCAGTCAATGTTAGCCTATGGAAGAAAATTCAAGTTACTGGTAAGTACGGTTAAAATTACTTTTCAGGATCAGTACTGGGCTCAAAGATGCAGCACTGAGGTCTCTCCTGATAACAGGTGAGTAAATCGGAATTCGTAGTTCGGCTGATTTTAGAGGAATATTATAAAGTTCCAAAACTCCACACTTAGAAGAATTTCCAAGTGAAACCAGTCAATGTTAGCCTATGGAAGGAAATTCAAGTTACTGGTAAGTACGGTTAAAATTACTTTTCAGGATCAGTACTGGGCTCAAAGATGCAGCACTGAGGTCTCTCCTGATAACAGGTGAGTAAATCGGAATTTGTAGTTCGGCTGATTTTAGAGGAATATTTGCACAATGGTGAAGGAAGGGGTGGGGCCTGAAGTGACATGTCTGCAAACACACCCTGTGGCACGTTTTAAGTTGGAGAATTAATTCCTCCTCAATCCCGAGGGTCCCTAGGGGCCAACTGGCCCACCAGATACCTCCAGTATGCGCCAGAGAGCTGCGTTGCAGAGAGGTGTTCAGAGGCCACGCCCCTTTTTACAACACTCTGCAACGCAGCTCCGTGGCGCTTACTGGAGGTACCTGGTGGGCTAGTTGGCCCCCAGGGACCCTCAGGATTGAAGAGGATTTAATTCCCCATCTTAAAACATGCCACGGGCCTGTTTGCACACATGTCACCTGAAGCCACGCCCCTTCCCTTCACCACTGTGCAAACGCACCCCGTGGCGCGTTTTAAGTTGGGGGATTAAGTCCCCTTGAATACAGAGGGTCCCTGGAGTCCAACTAGCCCACCATGTACCTCCAAAAAGCGCCACAGAGCTGCGTTGCAGAGAGGTGTAAAAAGGGGCGTGGCCTCTGTACACCTCTCTGCAACGCAGCCCCCTGGCGCATACCGGAGGTTCCTGGTGGGCTAGTTGGCCACCAGGGACCCCCAGTATTCAAAGGGAATTACTTCCCCTTCTTAAAACGCACCAGGGGGCGCGTTTGCAGACTGCTGCAGGGAGGGGGCGGGCCTCCGGCACCATGCCGCTATTTTTTTTTTTTTTTTGCTTTTTTCTGCCCAGGGGGTCCTTGTGGGACCCCCTGAGCAGACCTAGGGGGTCAGGGTGTTTCTACCCTGCCCCCTTTGTGCGTTTTGCGCACTTGTTTCTTGTGTTTTTTTTTTTTAATCGGCGGGATCTGCGCACCCTAAGCGCATCCCACCGATTTAAAAAAAAAAATGCTTTTTTCTGCCCAGGGGGTCCTTGTGGGACCTCCTGAGCAGACCTAGGGGGTCAGGGTGTTTCTACCCTGCCCCCTTTTTGCGTTTTGTGCACTTGTTTTACTGCTTTCTTGTTCCTCGGTTCTACTGAGGAACAAGATGGCTGCCAACACTTCCTGGTTTGGAGTGTTGACAGCCAATTAGCATGCAGCTCGTGGTCGGGAGGGTGCGCGGATCCACCGCGGCCATAGATATCGAAACTTTTATTTTGGATTTTCTCAGCAACTACTGAACGGATTTACAGCATTTTTAAAAAGGGTTCTTTCTGAACCAAGCACTACCTTTTTGCCAAATTTGGTGTAATTCCGTTCAGCAGTTTTTGCTGTAGGCTTGCATAAAGTTTCCTATGGGAAATTGATTTTTTCACTCTTATTTTTTGAATTTCTCTGCAACTACTGAACGGATTTACACCATTTAAAAAAAAGGTCGCTTTCTGAACCAAGCGCTACCTTTTTGCCAAATTTGGTGTAATTCCGTTCAGCAGTTCGGGCTGTAGCCGTGGCTAAAATTTCCTACGGGAATTAACATGGAGAAAACACGTTTTGGGACCCCCCTTTTTTCTCGGCCCCCGCTTGATGAATCACCCCGAAACTTTCAAGACAGGAGCGGACCGGAGCGCCCCACTAATTTTGAACATTTCGCGAGGATTCGTCAAACGACGCCAAAGTTATTGGGAATAGAATGTTACGGATTTCCTATGGATAATAGGTCCTAACTATAACTATCTACTGGCGACCGCTAGTAGATAATATACATATACATATATATATATATATATATATATATATATATATATATATATATATATATATATATATATATATATATATATATATACATATAAATATAAAAATATATATATACATATAAATATATATATATATACATATAAATATAAAAATATATATATAAATATAAATATATATATATATATATATATTCACTGAAAAAACCATAGGTTTTAGGGACAGTTATAGTTAGTTGGACATTGCACTCGTACAAAACCCGTGAAATTCCCCCGTTATAGTTAGTTCAGGTAACTATAACTCGTGCCCCGCAATGCACTGCTGATGACGTCACATATTACATCACTCATGACATGGTCAGTGACATCACTGAAGACATCACTGATGACATCTCAAATGACATCACTGATGACATCATCCAGTGACTGTGTGTTTCTGTAAAGTTTAAATATGTTTAATATATATAGGGAAAGGCGTATTGAAGAATGAGTGGGTGTATAAGTGTCTGAATGGATGATTTAGTACGTGAGTGACTGACTCTACAAGTGAGTGATTAAACGTATCTTACTGAATGCATGGGTTTGTGACTAAACTGTGTGAATGTCTGTATCCTTCTGTTTGTTGGTGTGTAAGTGGATGCATGGATTTGCGAATAGCTACATGAGTGTCTATATGGGTTATTGATTGGTTCTCTGAGTATCTGTATGGCTGCCTGAGTGTTTGTGTGGGTGGGGTGTGTGTGACTCTGTAAATAGATGTGTGAGTGGGTGATTCACTGGGTGCATGATTTCAAGAGTGCATCTGTGATGGACTGCTTGGGTGGGTGAGTGTGTGTAAGAGTGTGTTAGTGAGTGAATGTATGTCCCAGTGGTACATGTGTGAGTAACTATGTATGTGAAAGGCAGTATATATGTGTGTTGGAGTATATAAATACCTATAAGCGAGAGTGTGTGATTGTGATAGTGACTGTATGGATGAGTGTGTGCTTGTATCAGAGATTGTATAAGAGCGTAAGAATGTGTTAGTATTTGTATGAGTAAGTGAGCTGGTGTGTGTATAACTGTATAGGTGAGTAAATGGGTGTGTGCTTAATTTTTTGCATGACTGACTAGGTGTGTGAGTACCTCTATGGATGAGTGGCGGTGTATGAGTGTTTATATAGGTGTATGAGTGCATATAATAGTCCTGTACTGAGTGACTATAAGTATGAGTGACTGTACGGGTGAGTGAGTAGATGTGTGTGTGTAGACCTAAGAATCAGTGAGTGTGTATATAGTAATTGGTGTTGGAGTGTCTATGGTTTTGACAATAGCAGTCTGTAATTTACAGTGGGTGTATCAAAAGTTATACAGTTATATTAGGGTGTGAGAAGATGCATCAAATTATCACATGGATGATGTCATCAGTGATGTCATCAGTGATGTCATTTGAGATGTCATCAGTGATGTCATCAGTGATGTCATCAGTGATGTCACTGACCATGTCATGAGTGATGTAATATGTGACGTCATCAGCAGTGCATTGCGGGGCGCGAGTTATAGTTACCTGAACTAACTATAACGGGGAATTTCACGGGTTTTGTACGAGTGCAATGTCCAACTAACTATAACTGTCCCTAAAACCTATGGTTTTTTCAGTGAATTTGTAAGGTTTTTTAAATGCTAATTTCTAACTATAACGTGCCTGAAACCTATGGTTTTTTCAGTGAATTTCAAAGGTTTTTTAAATGCTAATTCCTAACTATAACATGTCTGAAACCTATGGTTTTTTTCAGTGAATTTCAAAGGTTTTGGAAATGACAATTTTTAAATGTATTAATTGTTATATTTATTTTTTTGATACTGATTTACTACATTTTTTTAAACTATTTATTTTTAGATATTTTATTTTTTAAAATACATTGTAATTACATTATACATTACATTACAAAATATACGTTCTCAGAATGAATTAATATAGTTTAAATACTTTGCAAATAGGCAATAGACTTTTAAGTACAGTAGTTACAGTTGTTGCAATGGGCAACACAATTTCAAACACAATGCAACATTGAGCTCAATGTGAATTTCAAGTTAAATGCAATGAGTTACTTTATGGATTACTTTTCTAACCACAGGACTGGATCCTAGATTCAGTCCTGGGACATCTCCTGTAAACAGTTGAGTAAAAGCGTTTTGGTTACAGTAGTGATTTTTAAGGAATATTATTGTATTTTAAAAGTTGACACTTAGAAACTTTTTCACATAGAATCACCAATGTTATCCTATGGGAGGAAATTCACTTAGCAGGTAAGTAGTGTTATCGTTACTTTTTCTTACTCAGTGGTGGATCCTGGATCCAGCACTGGTGCATCTCCTGTAAACAGTTGAAAGAATGCGTTTAAGTCATACAGGCGATTTTTAAGGAATATTTGTAGTTTGTGAAAATCGACACTTTGAAACTTTTCTGCTGAAAACCAGACAATGGATTCCAATGGAAGGAAATACAAGTTACTGGTAAGTATGGTTAGAATTACTTTTCAGGGTCAGTGCTGGGCTAAAAGATGCAGCACTGGGTTCTCTCCTGATACCAGGTGAGTAAATCGGAATTCGTAGTTCGGCTGATTTTAGAGGAATATTATAAAGTTCCAAAACTCCACACACAGAAGAATTTCCAAGTGAAGCCAGTCAATGTTAGCCTATGGAAGGAAATTCAAGTTACTGGTAAGTACGGTTAAAATTACTTTTCAGGATCAGTACTGGGCTCAAAGATGCAGCACTGAGGTCTCTCCTGATAACCGGTGAGTAAATCGGAATTCGTAGTTCGGCTGATTTTAGAGGAATATTTGTATGTTTCAAAAATCGACACTTAGAAACTTTTTCAGCAAAAAGCAGGCAATGATATCCTATGGAAGGAAATTCAAGTTACTGGTAAGTAGGCTTAAAATTACTTTTCAGAATCAGTACTGGGCTCAAAGATGCAGCACTGAGGTCTCTCCTGATAACAGGTGAGTAAATCGGAATTCGTAGTTCGGCTGATTTTAGAGGAATGTTATAAAGTTCCAAAACTCCACACTTAGAAGAATTTCCAAGTGAAACCAGTCAATGTTAGCCTATGGAAGGAAATTCAAGTTACTGGTAAGTACGGTTAAAATTACTTTTCAGGATCAGTACTGGGCTCAAAGATGCAGCACTGAGGTCTCTCCTGATAACAGGTGAGTAAATCGGAATTCGTAGTTCGGCTGATTTTAGAGGAATATTTGCACAATGGTGAAGGAAGGGGGTGGGGCCTGAAGTGACATGTCTGCAAACACGCCCTGTGGCGCGTTTTAAGTTGGAGAATTAATTCCTCCTCAATCCCGAGGGTCCCTAGGGGCCAACTGGCCCACCAGATACCTCCAGTATGCGCCAGAGAGCTGCGTTGCAGAGAGGTGTTCAGAGGCCACGCCCCTTTTACAACACTCTGCAACGCAGCTCCGTGGCGCTTACTGGAGGTACCTGGTGGGCTAGTTGGACCCCAGGGACCCTCAGGATTGAAGAGGATTTAATTCCCCATCTTAAAACGCGCCACGGGGCCTGTTTGCACACATGTCACCTGAAGCCACGCCCCCTCCTTTCACCACTGTGCAAACGCTCCCCGTGGCGCGTTTTAAGTTGGGGGATTAAGTCCCCTTGAATACTGAGGGTCCCTGGAGTCCAACTAGCCCACCATGTACCTCCAAAAAGCGCCACAGAGCTGCGTTGCAGAGAGGTGTAAAAAGGGGCGTGGCCTCTGTACACCTCTCTGCAATGCAGCCCCCTGGCGCATACCGGAGGTTCCTGGTGGGCTAGTTGGCCCCCAGGGACCTCCAGTATTCAAGGGGAATTACTTCCCTTCTTAAAACGCGCCAGGGGCGCGTTTGCAGACTGCTGCAGGGAGGGCGGGGCCTCCGGCACCATGCCGCTCTTTTTTTTTTTCTTTTTTCTGCCCGATTTAAAAAGCTTTTGCCAGGGGTCCTTGTGGGACCCCTGAGCAGACCTAGGGGTCAGGGTGTTTCTACCCTGCCCCCTTTGTGCGTTTTGCGCACTTGTTTCTTGTGTTTTTTTTTTTTAATCGGCGGGATCCGCACATTCTAAGCGCATCCCGCCGATTTAAAAAAAAAAAAATGCTTTTTTCTGCCCAGGGGGTCCTTGTGGGACCCCCTGAGCAGACCTAGGGGATCAGGGTGTTTCTACCCTGCCCCCTTTTTGCGTTTTGCGCACTTGTTTTACTGCTTTCTTGTTCCTCGGTTCTACCGAGGAACAAGATGGCTGCCAACACTTCCTGGTTTGGAGTGTTGACAGCCAATTAGCATGCAGCTCGTGGTCGGGAGGGTGCGCGGATCCACCGCGGCCATAGATATCGAAACGTTTATTTTTGATTTTCTCAGCAACTACTGAACGGATTTACACCATTTTTAAAAAGGGTGCTTTCTGCACCAAGCACTACCTTTTTGCCAAATCTGGTGTAATTCCGTTCAGCAGTTTTTGCTGTAGCCTTGCATAAAGTTTCCTATGGGAAATTGATTTTTTCACTCTTATTTTTTGAATTTCTCTGCAACTACTGAACGGATTTACACCATTTAAAAAAAGGTCGCTTTCTGAACTAAGCGCTACCTTTTTGCCAAATTTGGTGTAATTCCGTTCAGCAGTTCGGGCTGTAGCCGTGGCTAAAATTTCCTATGGGAATTAACATGGAGAAAACACGTTTTGGGACCCCCCTTTTTTCTCGGCCCCCGCTTGATGAATCACCCCGAAACTTTCAAGACAGGAGCGGACCGGAGCGCCCCACTAGTTTTGAAAATTTCGCGAGGATTCGTCAAACGACGCCAAAGTTATTGGGAATAGAATGTTACGGATTTCCTATGGATAATAGGTCCTAACTATAACTATCTACTGGCGACCGCTAGTAGATAATATACATATACATATATATATATATATGTATATATATATATATATATATATATACATATAAATATAAAAATATATATATACATATAAATATAAATATATATATATATATATACATATAAATATAAAAATATATATATAAATATAAATATATATATATATATATATATATATATATATATATATTCACTGAAAAAACCATAGGTTTTAGGGACAGTTATAGTTAGTTGGACATTGCACTCGTACAAAACCCGTGAAATTCCCCCGTTATAGTTAGTTCAGGTAACTATAACTCGCGCCCCCGCAATGCACTGCTGATGACGTCACATATTACATCACTCATGACATGGTCAGTGACATCACTGATGACATCACTGATGACAACTCAAATGACATCACTGATGACATCACTGATGACATCATCCAGTGAATGTGTGTTTCTGTAAAGTTTAAATATGTTTAAATATATAAAGGGAAAGGCGTATTGAAGAATGAGTGGGTGTATAAGTGTCTGAATGGATGATTTAGTACGTGAGTGACTGACTCTACAAGTGAGTGATTAAACGTATCTTACTGAATGCATGGGTTAGTGACTAAACTGTGTGAATGTCTGTATCCGTCTGTTTGTTGGTGTGTAAGTGGATGCATGGATTTGCGAATAGCTACATGAGTGTCTATATGGGTTATTGATTGGTTCTCTGAGTATCTGTATGGCTGCCTGTGTGTTTGTGTGGGTGGGGTGTGTGTGACTCTGT